>BQNB010000070.1:60199-142820 GCA_026074375.1 Tanacetum coccineum
AATGAGGCTAAAATGGTTTTATACTGCACTTTGCCTAAAAAAGAGTATGAAAGAGTATTTATGCATAAAATGGTCAAAGAAATTTGGAACTCTTTAGTAATTAGTCATCAAGGTAATAGTCAAGTCAAAGAAAATAAAATAGATCTAATTGTTCAACAATATGAACAATTTTCAATTTCAGATGATGTAAGTATTGATAGTGAATTTGCTAGATTTTACACTATTACTACATTACTAAAAGCTCTTGATGAATCTTCTTCAAGTAAAAAATTATGTTAGGAAATTTATAAGGGCACTACCAACAAAATGGAGACCAAAGGTGATGGCTACCGAAGAATCAAAGGATTTGTCGACTCTCTCCCTCGACGAACTTATTGGCAACCTAAAGGAAGTGGTGCTAGCAAAAGACTCCGAAATCTCCAAAAGCAAGAAAGACAAATACAACACTTGCACCAAAATCCAAAAAAGAATCAAGCGATGAAGAAACTTCCACTTTGGGAAGTGAGGATGAAGAATATGTGATGGCAGTAAGAGATTTCAAAAAGTTCTTTAGAAGAAAAGGAAGGTTTGTTAGACAACCGCATGATGAAAAGAAAGTCTTACAAAAAGTCAAGGGAAAAAGCAAAAGAAAGTGCTTTAGATGTGGTGATCCAAATGAGTTTTTTTGTAGGTGGATCATGGAGCGATAGTGAAGAAAAAGAAATAAAAAAGGATGAAATTTGTCTCATGGTTCATGAATCCAACGAGGTACATTCCAATTCTCTTCACTATAGTAGTTATTCTTTAAATGATGAAACTTTAAAAAAACAAATGTAACAAGCTATGCAAACTTAGTCTTAGGATCATTAACAAAAAAAGCTTTTAAAAACAAGAAAGGAGCTTTTAGACAATGAGATTTTCAAACTAAAAGAAAAAATTAAAAGGCTTGAAAAAGAAAAAGAAATTGACTTAGGATGTAAGTCTTGTCAAGAACTTCGTCTTAAAAATGATAGATTAAAATAAACACAAGACATTCTTGCTAAACAATCCTCTAAGCTCACTATGTTTGAAAATAGTGCACATTGCTTAAATGAAATGTTAAGTAGCGAAAAGTCATCTAAAGATAAAAAAGGATTAGGCTTAAAATTGGTAAACTTTGGCGTTTGCTCAAAGATAGCTCTCTGGCAGCTACATCATTTTATGCCCGAGAAGTACCGATTTCCCTTAATTTTCCCTATTTTTATATTTATCAGTTCTCACATTGAGGGCAATGTTCAACTTAAGTGTGGAAGGGAGCCAAATAGAAAAAATTAAATATATTATTTCTCTCCATGTTTGCCCTGCAATCTGGCCCTATTTTTTAACTTATATTTTAAAATCAAAACTACTATATACTTTCTTTCAAAAATAAAAAAATATATACGCTTAGTAAGGCAAATCCTACTCGAATTGACATCATAACTAGTACAAAAATCAGTCCACTAAACTGTGAGGTATATTCTAGCCATTGATGCATATCTTTTGCATATTTTATGAGAGTGCCGATAATTTAGTAGCTTCAAAACTTATGCTTGATCATCATTTACTAACTGCGGTGAGGTTAATTTATAGGTAATATCGTATGATAAGAGGTAAAATAAATCCCCAAGTATCACATTATCCGTAGCACTGGCTTTCAGTGCTAAAATTCCTAAAGTATCACAAGTATCCCATGATCTATGTGCTCAATATCTTAGCTTTGTGCAAGCCTTATGTTATCGTAAGCATTTGGTGTTAAAAAAAGAGAAAAGTTATAAAGTTGTTATAAGGCTCTGGCTTAGCACATGAAATTATCCCATACTCACCCACATCATTATCACATTTTACCTCTTTGAGATTTTGTCTAGGTGCTCACACCGCAATGGGCATGTTTATGTGTCTTTACAAGCCTATGGTAGCTATCTAGATTATGTCTGTGAAAAATTGAGTGACTTCACAAATATAAAACCCTATCTGAGTGATTTGAGTGAATATAAAAACAAACACGTTCCCTATGTGAGGTGTTTTGTTATATGTCATTGCCTGAAACGTTATAAAACTAGTAAACTCTTGTAAAAAAAATTCTCCACGTCCATGATAAATGATCTGGTTTTCTCGCTTTGATTGCTTGAGGGCAAAGAATAGCTAAGTGTGGAGGGATTTGATAACGCCTTAATTAAACATATTTTTGGTGGTGTTATTTTTATATATTTCATCCTTTCTTGTGAACTTTTGGTACTTAAGCACATGAATATGTGCAGGTTCACTTGAAGACATCTCGAGCACATATGAAAACTCTCGTCTATACAAAGCAAGAACCAAAGTCTGGCACGATTAATAACTCAAAATGAGAAAAGAACTTAAACACGAAAATAAAGTTCTATTATTCCATTCTAAATACAAATTTAAACAACCAAAGCTCAGATCTCGATGGCTTGGACCATACGTGGTAAAACATTAATATCTATCCGGATATGTTGAACTCTATGGTAAAGATGGAAATTTTTTTGTTGTTAACGGCCATCGACTCAAACTCTACCATGAAGAAGATGAATATAATGACCAAAGGGAAGAACTCACTCCCTTCTACCATAAAAACTAAACTTCCGAAGTACGAGTCTAGCAAATGACTCTCTTAAAAATTAAACGCTTCTCGGGAGGCAACCCATGCTATATCTATGTTCCACTCAAGTGTAGAGGAGTCCCTACTCCTCTCTTATCTTTTTCCTCTTCTCTAAAAATACAAAAAAAAAATTCTTTTTGTGTGTTTTGTTTGTCTACTTTTGCAGGTAATATATCTTAAAATTGGAAAATTTTAGCGTTTGCTCAAAGATAGCTCTCTCGCAACTATAATATTTTATGCCCGGGAAGTACCGTTTCCCTTAATTTTCCCTATTTTTATATTTATCAGTTCTCACATTGAGGGCAATGTTCAACTTAAGTGTGGAAGGGAGCCAAATAGGAAAAATTAAATATATCATTTCTCTCCATGTTTGCCCTGCAATCTGGCCATGTTTTTCAACTGATATTTTAAAATCAAAACTAATATATACTTTCTTTCAAAAATAAAAAAATGTATACGCTTAGTAAGGCAAATCCTACTCGGATTGACATCATAACTAGCATAAAAATCAGTCCACTAAACTGTGAGGTATATTCTAGCCTTTGATGCATATCTTTTGCATATTTTATGAGAGTGCCGATAATTTAGTAGCTTCAGAACTTGTGCTTGATCATCATTTACTAACCGCAGTGAGGTTGATTTATAGGCAATATCGTATGATAAGAGGTAAAATAAATCCCCAAGTATCACATTATCCGTAGCACTCGCTTTCAGTGCTAAAATTCCTAAAGTATCACAAGTATCCCATGATCTATGTGCTCAATATCTCAGCTCTGTGCAAGCCTTAAGTTATCGTAAGCATTTGGTGTTAAAAAAGAGAAAAGTTATAAAGTTGTTATAAGGCTCTGGCTTAGCACATGAAATTATCCCATACTCACCCACATCATTATCACGTTTTACCTCTTTGAGATTTTGTCTAGGTGCTCACACCGCAATGGGCATGTTTATGTGTCTCTACAAGCCTATGGTAGCTATCTGGATTATGTCTGCGTATAATTGAGTGATTTCACAAATATAAAACCCTATCTGAGTGACTTGAGTGAATATAAAAACAAACACATTCCCTATGTGAGGTGTTTTGTTATATGTCTATGTCTGAAAAGTTATAAAACCAGTAAACTCTTGTAAAAAACAATTTCTCCACGTCCACGATAAATTATCTGGTTTTCTCGCTTTGATTGCTTAAGGGCAAGAAATAGCTAAGTGAGGAGGGATTTGATAACGCCTTAATTATACATATTTTTGGTGGCGTTATTTTTATATATTTCATCATTTCTCGTGAACTTTTGGTACTTAATCACATGAAATATGTGCAGGTTCACTTGAAGACATCTCGAGCACATATGAAAACTCTCGTCTATACAAAGCAAGAACCAAAGTCTGGCACGATAGAAAACTCAAAATGAGAAAAGAATTTAAACACGAAAATAAAGTTCTGTTATTCCATTCTAAATACAAATTTAAACAATAAAAGCTCAGATCTCGATGGCTTGGACCATACGTGGTAAAATATCAATATCTATCCGGATATGTTGAACTCTATGGTAAAGATGGAAAAACGTTTATTGTTAACGGCCATCGACTCAAACTCTACCATGAAGAAGATGAATATAATGACCAAAGGGAAGAACTCACTCCCTTCTACCACAAAAACTAAACTTCTGAAGTACGAGTCTAGCTAATGACTCTCTTAAAAATTAAACGCTTCTCGGGAGGCAACCCATGCTATATCTATGTTCCACTCAAGTGTAGAGGAGTTCCTACACCTCTCTTATCTTTTTCCTCTTCTCTAAAAAAAATATTTTCTTTTTGTGTTTTGTTTGTCTACTTTTGCAGGTAATATATCCTAAAATTGGAAAATTTTGGCGTTTGCTTAAAGATAGCTCTCTCGCAGCTACATCATTTTATGCCCGGGAAGTATCGTTTTCCCTTAATTTTCCCTATTTTTATATTTATCAGTTCTCACATTGAGGGCAATGTTCAACTTAAGTGTGAAAGAGAGCCAAATAGGAAAAATTAAATATATCATTTCTTTCTATGTTTGCCCTGCAATCTGACCATGTTTTTCAACTGATATTTTAAAATCAAAACTAATATATACTTTCTTTCAAAAATAAAAAATGTATACGCTTAGTAAGGCAAATCCTACTTAGATTTACATCATAACTAGCACAAAAATCAGTCCACTAAACTGTGAGGTATATTCTAGCCTTGGATGCATATCTTTTGCAAATTTTATGAGAGTGCCGATAATTTAGTAGCTTCAGAACTTGTGCTTGATCATCATTTAATAACCGGAGTGAGGTTGATTTATAGGCAATATCGTATGATAAGAGGTAAAATAAATCCCCAAGTATCACATTATCCGTAGCACTCGCTTTTAGTGCTAAAATTCCTAAAGTATCACAAGTATCCCATGATCTATGTGCTCAATATCTCAACTCTGTGCATGCCTTAAGTTATCATAAGCATTTGGTGGTAAGAAAAAGGGAAAAGTTATAAAGTTGTTATAAGGCTCTGGCTTAGCACATGAAATTATCCCATACTCACCCACATCATTATCACATTTTACCTCTTTGAGATTTTGTCTAGGTGCTCACACCGCAACGGGCATGTTTATGTGTCTCTGCAAGCCTATGGTAGCTATCCAGATTATGTCTGCGCAAAATTGAGTGACTTTACAAATATAAAACCCCATCTGAGTGACTTTAGTGAATATAAAAACAAACACATTCCCTGTGTGAGGTGTTTTGTTATATGTCTATGCCTGAAACATTATAAAACCAGTAAACTCTTGTAAAAAAAATTCTCCACGTCCACGATAAATGATCTGGTTTTCTCGCTTTGATTGCTTGAGGGCAAGAAATAACTAAGTGAGGAGGGATTTTGATAACGCCTTAATTATACATATTTTTGGTGGCGTTATTTTTATATATTTCATCATTTCTCGTGAACTTTTGGTACTTAATCACATGAAATATGTACAGGTTCACTTGAAGACATCTCGAGCACATATAAAAACTCTCGTCTATACAAAGCAAGAACCAAAGTCTGGCACGATAGAAAACTCAAAATGAGAAAAGAATTTAAACACGAAAATAAAGTTCTGTTATTCCATTCTAAATACAAATTTAAACAACCAAAGCTCGGATCTCGATGGCTTGGACCATACGTGGTAAAATATCAATATCTATCCGGATATGTTGAACTCTATGGTAAAGATGGAAAAACGTTTATTGTTAACGGCCATCGACTCAAACTCTACCATGAAGAAGATGAATATAATGACCAAAGGGAAGAACTCACTCCCTTCTACCACAAAAACTAAACCTCCGAAGTACGAGTCTAGCTAATGACTCTCTTAAAAATTAAGCGCTTCTCGGGAGGCAACCCATGCTATATCTATGTTCCACTCAAGTGTGGAGGAGTCCCTACTCCTCTCTTATCTTTTTCCTCTTCTCTAAAAAACAAAAATATTTTCTTTTTGTGTGTTTTGTTTGTCTAGTTTTGCAGGTAATATATCCTAAAATTGGAAAATTTTGGCGTTTGCTCAAAGATAGCTCTCTCGCAGCTACATCATTTTATGCCCGGGAAGTACCGTTTTCCCTTAATTTTCCCTATTTTTATATTTATCAGTTCTAACATTGAGGGCAATGTTCAACTTAAGTGTGGAAGGGAGCCAAATAGGAAAAAAATAAATATATCATTTCTCTCCATGTCTGCCCGGCAATCTGGCCATTTTTTCAACTGATATTTATAAATCAAAACTAATATATACTTTCTTTCAAAAAAAAAAATGTATACACTTAGTAAGGCAAATCCTACTCGGATTGACATCATAACTAACACAAAAATCAGTCCACTAAACTGTGAGGTTTATTCTAGCCTTTGATGCATATCTTTTGCATATTTTATGAGAGTGCCGATAATTTAGTAGCTTCAGAACTTATGCTTGATCATCATTTACTAACCGCAGTGAGATTGATTTATAGGCAATATCGTATGATAAGAGGTAAAATAAATCCCTAAGTATCACATTATCCGTAGCACTCGCTTTCAGTGCTAAAATTCCTAAAGTATCACAAGTATCCCATGATCTATGTACTCAATATATCAGCTCAGTGCAAGCCTTAAGTTATTGTAAGCATTTGGTGTTAAAAAAAGAGAAAAGTTATAACTCTGGCTTAGCACATGAAATTATCCCATACTCACCCACATCATTATCATGTTTTACCTCTTTGAGATTTTGTCTAGGTGCTCACACCACAACGGGCATGTTTATGTGTCTTTACAAGCCTATAGTAGCTATCTAGATTATGTCTGTGCAAAATTGAGTGACTTCACAAATATAAAACCCTATCTGAGTGACTTGAGTGGATATAAAAACAAACACATTCCCTATGTGATGTGTTTTGTTATATGTCTATGCCTGAAACGTTATAAAACCAGTAAACTCTTGTAAAAACATAAAAAATTTCTCCACGTTCTTGATAAATGATCGCTTTGATTGCTTAAGGGCAAGCACTAGCTAAGTGTGGAGGAATTTGATAACGCCTTAATTATACATATTTTTGGTGTCGTTATTTATATATATTTCATCATTTCTCATAAACTTTTGATACTTAATCAAATGAAATATGTGTAGGTTCACTTGAAGACATCCCGAGCACAAAATGATCAAAATAAAAGTGTTTTTACCTATCGGAAGCAAAGTTAGAAGAAAAGAAATACTAAAGTCTAAAATCACAAGGAAGTACGCTGCACTTACTTCCTTGTGCGCCGCACTTACCATTGAAATAAACGAAGTCAGTTAATACACAAAGTGTGCCGGTTTTCCCAGAATGTGCGTTGCACTTCTCTTCAACATTAATGATATTTCCACCGACAAATCCCAAGTACGCCGTACATTTTAGAATGTGCGCCGCACTTTGCCCCTCGTACAGCCTATAAATTGAGGAGAATTATCTCATTTCAAAACATCATCAAAATACAAAATCTCTTTTAAATATTTTTCATCATTATCTAGAGTGAAGAACGAAATTCCGGCAAGAACGAAGAACAATATCATAGTATTTAGTTAAATAACAGTTTAGTAAGATTCGATACTTGTAAACGGGTTGTGTTTATACTCCATAGCCTATCCGGATCTCGTACGTATCTTATTCTCCTATTTCCCTTTGTTATTATGACCACCTTAGCCATGAGAGGTTAAATCTCTCATGACTACTCGATGATGTAAATATAATAAATAAGCATTTGGTGTTATTACGATCTTGTTAATCTTAAGCTTGTGTTAAAATCCTATCATGTCTTATCTTATTAACTATGTTCATCAACTTTGATTGTATACGCATAAGGGTATAGGTCGAAAGACCAGTTGTGTGCTATATAGTTTTAAAGATTTGTCTATGGTCTTTATCGTTTGGTTGGAGAAATCTGCTTACGTTATTTGATAAACAAAATAGATTTAATATAATAGTAACTTGATTATTTGAGAGACACATCTGATTAAGTTAACTAATATAAGTCTTAAGTTAAAACAATTAATTTGTGGAAACGTTTTTTGACAAAAAAACCCTTTTATAAGTTAAGTCCTAAAATCTAAGATCGTGATCACTACCATTGCTTAGGAATTATATGAACTATCCAACTAGTCATACTCCTTTATTATTGAAATCTAGGTCAATCACATCTCATCTGAAAAGTTGTTAAAATTTGTCTTACAACTTGTGATTACACAAACATAATCAAATCCCCGTGGACGACCTAGTCTTACCTGATATACTATACTACATACGGGGGTTATAATTTACCCGTGTGTTTCTATATAATTAACCGGTAATACTAGTCTTATATATTTAAAGCTTTTGAAACACATCAAGCGTCTACCTAGGGACTGCCTCCATATATATTGGGGACCGTGGGACCGTCTACAGGAGACACGCTCCTCTCTCTTGCCTATAAATACTACATTATTCCCTAGTATTTTTCAAACCTTTTGCACACAGTTTTATGTTCTATTTCTCTCTCTAAATCTCTCTACATCTCTCTAAACCTTTGACAATAACTTGCTTAATCTTGTTTAAGTGATCCATTCTTTTCTTTCCTTAAGTGCAAGAGAAGAACACTCGTATTTGCCAAGACACGAAGTGTTGTAGATTAGTGATTTCTCTCCAATCTTCTTCTAGATTTGATCTCTTTTATATCATTCTTGTGTAGTTGTGTAGATCCGGACAGTGTATAAATCCAAAAGTGTTGTATGTGTGTCGGTTAGTATTTTAGGCCTTTAAATAGTTTTGTGAAGTGGTAGATTGGTTCTAGCTAAGATTAGGACTCGACATTTAGCTTAGTGTTGGAAATTGGTATAAGTGACGTGTAACGGTTTTCTCTGCCTGAAGGAAGCTTGTTGACATAGTGAAGTCTTGAGTCAGATACTCGGGGAGTGAAGTAGGGCGAAGAAGAGCTTCGTAGCCGAACTACTATAATTCTCGGTGTTGTGGTTTGATAGTTCTATCTCTTTACTTTCATAGTGTTTTATATTCCATAGATATAGTTTATATTGTGTTTGTGTTGTTTACAAGTATATATATTGTCTTACTCATTGTTGGTTGAGATCATATAAACTCGAATCTAGGATTTTTATAAGCAAACTTTTTAAACACCAATTAATGGGTAAACTATTCAACCCCCCTTCTAGTTTCCATAATTGGTATCAAGAGCCTGGTCACCCAAGATATTTCAAATATATTTTATTTTAAAGCTTGAATCGATCTATGGATTCCAAAAAATATCTAAAAGGGCAATCTATTCAAAGACCACCACTTTTTGAAACCGACGGTTTTATTTATTGGGAAAATAGATTCGAAACTTATGTGAAATCAAAAGATCTTGATTTTTGGCATGTTATTACTGAGGGTGATTTTTTGCCTATTCAAAATAATCTGGAATCTAAGCAAGATGAGGTTGTCCCTTTTGAAAAACAAAATGATAACCTTAAAAAATGTGCGAAAAATAAAGAAGCTAAAATGGTTATTTACAATACTTTGCCTACGAAAGAATATGAAAGAATCTTTATGTGTAATATGGCAAAAGAAATTTAGAAAGCTCTGTTAATCACCCATCAAGGTAATATTCAAGTCAAAGACAACAAGATTGACCTTTTGGTGCAACAATATGAACAATTTGTCTTTTATGAAGACGAATCTATAGATAGTGCTTTTGCTAGATTTAATACTATTATTACTAGTCTAAAAGCTCTTGATGAAGGTTACTCTAGCAAGAACTATGTTAGGAAGTTTCTTAGGTTTCTACATCCTAAATGGAGAGAAAAAGTCACGACGATTAAAGAGTCAAAAGACTTGACATCACTATCACTTGATGAACTCATCGGGAACCTTAAAGTTTACGAATTGATCTTCATGAAAGATTCTAAAATAGTCAAAGGTAAAGGAGAAAGGAGATCTCTTGCCTTAAAGGCTGAAAAGGAATATAGTGATGAAGAAAGTTCAACTTCCAGAAGTGAAGACGAAGAATACGCTAGGGCGGTTAGAGACTTCAAGAAGTTCTTCAAGAGAAGAGGCATGTTCGTGAGACAACCATGGAATGACAAAAGGACATTCCAAAGAAGCTAGGACAACAAGAACGGTAAAAGTGATAGGAAGTGTTTTAGATGCGAAGACCCGAATCATCTAATTAGAGAATGTCCGAAACCACCGAGAGACAAGAACCAAAAGCTTTTGCAGAGGCTCTTGGAGTGATAACGATGAGTAAGATGATGAAAAGGCTAAAGACGAAACGTGTCTCATGGCTCAAGCATCTAGTGAGGTACATTCCGAATCCTCTAACTTTAGTGTTGAAAACTCTTCAATATATGATTTTACTCTAGATAGTGAATACCATAAATTGTGTAAAATGAGTTTAAAAACAAACACCTAAAATATATTAGAAACAAGTTAGAAAAGAAAATTATTGAGTGAAAAGATAAAGTATCAAAACTTGAGAAGAACAAAGAAATTGAATTATGGTGTACAACTTGTCAAAGGTTTAAAATTGAAAATGAGAAGCTCAAAGAGGAAGCCTCCGAGCTATCTCAATTGAAAAGAACACTCATTCTCTTAAGAAAAATTTAAGTTCTCAAAAACCCTCTAGCGAGAAATCAGGTCTAGGTTTGAATTCGTCCAGACCGCCCCCAAATTAAATCAAGGACCGTCTGTCTATTCAACAGAAAATGAAAAATCAGTTTCTTTCTTAAAATCTATTTTGGGTCCTAAACCAAAACATATAATGGTAAATAACATTAAAATTATCGTTGCTAGTGATGATGAGGTTAAACGTTTTTACAAACCTTCTTTAAAACCCAGAGTTGGATTTACTAAACCGGATCTTAGGTCAAAAACTCCACCTCCTAGGAGAATTAATAATTCTCATCCTCGGTCTAAATACCACAACCAAAAAGAAATCTTAGACGACTAAATCGTCCAAATGGCTTTCCCGTAACTTGGAATAACTTCCAACCACAAAGTTACACGCCATAGGGGATTTGTCCTCCATTTTTACATCCTAACTAAATGCAACAAATGCAAGGGATGTTTAATATTAACAATTTTGGACCTATGAGATATTGAGGACCAAATTCTTGAGTTGTTATGTAATATAAATAGATATGCCTTGGAATCTATTTAGAGCCTAACGAGTAGATCAAGGATAGTGGATGCACTAAACACATGACAGGCAACCAAAAGTTTTTTCTACCTACCAGGCATATAATGGAGGTAATGTCATTTTTGGTAGTAATCTATGCGGTAACATCATTAGCAAAGGTACGATTTCTTACAACTCCCTTAATATTGCAAATGTAGAGCATGCAGATAATTTAGGATTTAATTTGCTAAGTGTTAGTCAAATATGTGATAATAAGTGTAAAGTAATATATTCCGAACATGATAGTGAAATCACAAAAGATGGAAAGGTTATAGGTAGAGGTATTAGGAAAAGCGGCTTATATGTGATGAAATTAGGAAAGAAGCCGAAAGACAAAAAATTTCTTACAACGATTGATGAAAAATACACTTTTTGGCATTGAAGATTAGGTCATGCAAATATGTGTCTAATTTAATCATTGCATCTAAGGAACTAGTTAGGAATTTACCTAAGCTTAAGTTTGATCAACATTTCTGTGATACTTGCGAAATTAGAAAACAAGCTCACGCTAGTCATAAAGCTAAGAATATGGTCTCAACGACTAGATGTTTAGAACTCCTACACATGTATCTTTTCGGTCCATCCGCCATACGGAGTTACGGAGGAAACCTCTACACCTTAGTAATAGTAGATAACTATTCTAGGTATACATGGACAAGATTTCTTAAAACCAAAACCTAGGCTTTTGAGCAATTTGAAATATTAAGTAAGAAAATACAAAACAAATTAGGATGTTCAATAGTGTCAATTAGGATGGACTACAATAAGGAATTTGATAATGAAGTGCAGTTTGGAGATTTTTGTTATGCCAATGGTATTACACATAACTTCTCGGCTCCACGCACTCCACAATCGAATGACGTGGTAGAAAGGAAAAATAGGACTCTACAAGAGATGAGTAGAACGATGTTAAATGAACAATCGTTACCATAAAAGTTTTGGTGTAATGCTGTAGATACATCAACCTACATACTCAACTGAATCCTAATTAGAGTCATCTTAGGAAAAACACCATATGAACTTTTGAGAGGTAAGAAACCTACTTTTGATTACTTCAAAGTGTTTGGAAGCAAGTGCTTCATCTTAAAGACCAAAGACTACCTCACCAAGTCTGACCCAAAGTCTTACGAAGTTGTTTTCCTGGTTTACTCCTAATATAGTAAAGCCTACATCATCCTAAACAAACACACCATAAAAATAGAAGAATCATTCAACGTGACATTCGATGAAACTCCTCCACCATCTAAAACATCCCCTTGGTGGATAATGACTTAGTTGAAGAAGAAGCAATTAATGTTACCGAAAAGAAAAACTTAGAAAATGACATTGAGGATGAAACTTTAGAAGTTGACGAAATTGTCAATATTAAGGAATCTAAGAATCATCCATTAGACTACGTCATAAGAAACCTCAACCAAAGAACTCTTAGGTCGTAAGCCCAAAACCAAAGTAATTTTTTTTGTTTATATCAACTATAGAACCTAAGAATGTGAATGAAGCCTTAAAGGATGAAAGTTGGATAATTACAATGCAAGAAGAATTGAATCAATTTATTGCAAATGATGTTTGGGAGTTAGTACCACACCCTAAGTGCATAAAAATTATAGGAACTAAGTGAGTGTATAGAAATAAGCTTGAAGAAAATGGCATCGTGTCTAGAAATAAGGCTAAACTAGTAGCACAAGGTTATAATCAACAATAAGGAATTGATTATGATGAAACTTATGCCCCCGTAGCTAGATTAGAATCAAATAGGATTTTTTAGCCTATGATTGTACCTTAGATTTTAAATTATTCCAAATAGACGTAAAAAGTGCATTTCTAAATGGTTTTATTAATGAGGAGGTATACGTGGCACAACCTCTGGGATTCATTGATTTCAAAAAACCTAATCATGTTTACAAACATAAGAAAGCTTTGTATGGTCTTAAACAAGCTCCTAAGTCTTGGTACAAGATCATTCGCGGATGTAGGCTAGAACTAGAAGGTCATACGTTTATCGTTGACTTGATCCCTTTCGGACATGGTAGTTTCGACGTGATTGTAGGAATGGATTAGTTGTCAAAGTCTAAGGCTAAGATAGTTTGCTATTAGAAAAGAGTCCAAATTCCGTCATCCAACAAAGAGATTTTGGAAGTTCATGGATAGCGTCCTAAAGGGAAACTGAAACAGTTGAAGACTATGAAAGCAAACGAGCTGAAACTCGAAGACATCCCCATTGTATATAACTTTCCCAGCGTATTTCCAGAGGATCTACCAGGTTTACCCCTGTTTCACGAAGTTGGATTTCACATAGATTTTGTCCCTGAATCTACGCTTGTTGCAAAATCACCTTACCGTTTGCCACCTACGGAAATGCAAGAACTGTCAAACCAACTCAAAGAGCTCTAAGACAAAGGTTTCACATGACCTAGTTCTTCACCTTGGGGAGCTCTAGTGTTGTTTGTTAATAATAAAGATGGCTCGTTTCGTATGTGTATAGATTATCAAAAACTGAACAAGCTGACTATCAAGAACCGTTACCCTCTTCCTAGGATCAATGACTTGTTTAATCAGTTGCAAGGGTCACAAAATTTTTCAAAGATAGAGCTTCATTTTGGTTATCACCAGATAAGAGTACGCGAAGAGGATATTCCCAAAACTGCATTCAGGACTAGGTACGAACATTTTGAGTTCACGGTCATGCCCTTCGGGTTGACTAACGCTACTTCAGTATTCATGGACATTATGAACTGCATATGTGAATTTTCTCAGACTTTGTTGGGATTAAAAGCCTTAATTCTTCTTAATGCTGTTTGAAGTTACTGCTGCTCTTATTGATGTTAATGATGCTCAGTCAAAGTTAGTGCTGCTGGTGAACTTCAATGAAAATTATTCTAAGTGTTTAAGACTACTAGAGGAAGTTACTACTGCTAAAGGAAGTTAATACTACTAGTGGAAGTTAAGACTGCTCAGAGACTTAGAAGAAAAACTGCTAAGTAGTTACTACTGCTAGTACAAAAGTTACTACTGTTAGTACAAAGTTAATGCTGCTAGTAAAGAAGTTAGTACTGCTGAGTTAGTTAGTACTGCTTACATGATTTGTATGAGATATTTTGGTAAAAGATATATATAACTTATTTGTTTAGAAGATTTGATATACTTAGGAAAGTATTGTAAGCTGACTAGGGATCCTTGGTGTATAAAAGGAGGTCCTAGGGCATAGAGATTGATGTACCAAAAAACAAAATCTATATTAGTCTTAGCTACAAGGTCTTTGTAACCCTAATACTTTAAGAGTATTCATATTATTATAATATTGGAGCTTTTGTTTGTTGAATTATATGTTCATATAATTACTGCTTCATTAATAGTTCTTCTTAATAATAAAGATTAGATTCCTCATAATCTTTAATACATTCAAAGTTTCTACTATAGTTGTGTTAGATTTATCTAATATAACTAAACCTTATACAAGCTTAAGGAATTCGATCTATTGAAGTGGGATCGACAAGTGGTATCAGAGCTTGTCGTTTTGAGAAACTTTGCTAGAAGATATGGATCAAGATTCTACACATATGTTGGCTGCATCTAAAGTTCCCATGGTCAAACCTGGTGAGTATGAGATATGAAGGATGAGGATTAAATAATATATCCAGATGATAGACTATGCACTGTAGGAAGTCATAGAGAATGGTGCATCCTTGCCAAAAACAAAAATTATGGAAGGAGTTATGACAGAGATGCCTATTAAAACTGCTAAAGAAAAGGCTCAGAGAAGATTAGAGGTGAAATCTAGAAGTACTTTAATGATGGGCATTCCCAATGAACAACAGTTAAAGTTTAACTCTATAAAGGATGCTAAGAAGTTGATGAAAGCTGTTAAAAAGAGATTTAGTGGGAATGCAGCTACAAGAAAGACTCAAAAGAATCTCTTAAAGCAGCAATATGAAAACTTCACTGCTTCAAGCTCAAAGATGCTTGAACAAACTTTTGATAGGCTTTAAAAGCTTGTGAGTCAGTTGGAGATTTTGGATGAAAAGCTTTCACAAGAAGATATTCAAAAGTTATTAAGAAGTTTGTCACCTGAGTGGAACACACATGCTGTTCTATGAAGGAATAAAGCTGATTTAGACACAATGAGCATGGATGATCTCTACAACAACCTCAAGGTGTATGAACTAGAAGTTAAAGGGATGTCTAGCTCAAGTTCAAGAACACAGAACATGGATTTTGTGTCCTCTTCAAATAACAACACTAGCAGCACTAATGAAGCAGTTAATACTGCTCATGGAGTTTCTACTACTAGCACTCAAGTTAATGCTGCTAACTCTACAAATATTGATAACTTGAGTGATGTTGTTATTTGTGCATTCTTTGCTAGTCAACCAAATAGTCCTCAACTTGTACATGAGGACTTGCAACAAATTCATCCAGATGACATAGAAGAGATGGATTTGAGATGGAAAATGGCCATGTTGACTATGAGGGCAAAAAGGTTTTTGAAGAATACAGGAAGGAAGCTTACTGTTAATGGCAATGAGACTATTGGTTTTGATAAGTCCAAAGTGGAGTGCTACAACTGCCACAAGAGGGGACATTTTGCTAGGGAGTGCAGAGCTCCAAGAAATCAAGACAACAAGAACAAGGAAAGCTCAAGAAGGAGTGTGCCTGTGGAAACATCTACTTCCACAGCTTTGGTGTCATGTGATGGTCTTGGTGGATATGACTGGAGTGATCAGGCAGAGGAAGGGCCTAATTATGCACTCATGGCTTTCTCATCTTCAAGTCCTGACTCAGAGGTATCCAATGATTCTATTTGTTCAAAATCTTGTTTGGAAACTGTTGAACTTCTTAAATCTCAAAATGATCAACTATTAAAAGATTTAAAGAAATCTGAGTTAATGGTTCTAGGTTATAAGACAGGTTTAGAGTCAGTGGAAGAAAAACTTGAAGTTTATAAAGCAAATGAGTCTATTTATTTACAAGATATTAAGGGCTTAAAATTTGAAATTCATATAGGAGAAATAACTATTAGAGAGCTTAGGAAGAAGCTTGAAATAGTTCAAAAAGAAAAAGATGGCATTCAACTTAATGTAGATAAATTTGAACATGCATCTAAAAGTTTAAACAAGCTCATAGAGTGTCAGATAGTTGACAATTGCAAGAAAGGTTTAGGCTATGAAAATTATAATGCAGTTCCACCTCCCTACACAGGAAATTTCATGCCTCCAACACCTGACTTGTCTTTTACTGGTTTAGATGAGTTTGTTAATGAGCCTGTAGTTGAGAACTGTAAAGCTATGTCTAGTGAAGAAGAGCCTAAGGTAGTTAGGAAGTATGATGATGCCCCAAGTATTGAAGAATGGGTGTCAGATGATGAGGAAGAGGATGTGTCTCAGCCTAAAACTAAAAAGAAATAGTTTGGCCTAGTATTGTTAAGAAGAGTTTGTGAAATCTAATCATACAGATAAAACTTCTAAGGAAAACTGTTAAACAAGTTGGCAAACATAAGCAAAAAACACTCACAGTCCAAGTGGCAATCAAAGAAATTGGAACAATATGATGTCTCAAAAACTAGGAAGCAATTTTGAGATGTTTAATAAGGCTTGTTATGTGTGTGGATGCTTTGATCATTTGCAGGTTGATTGCAATTACCATCAAAAACAGTTTCAAAATCAAAGGATGGTAAAACCTGTTTGGAACAATGCTCAAAGGGTGAATCATCAAAACTTTGCTAAAAAGACTCACCCCTGTGCTAAAAAGAACATGGTTCTAAGAGCAGTACTAATGAAGTCTGGCTTAGTATCAATTAATACTGCTAGACAAAATAGTTCTAAAATAGCAGTATTGGTTAATACTGCTAGACAAGTTAATACTGCTCACTCAAAAACAACAGTGAATGATGCTAGACCAATGTCATATCTTTCTAAAATAGCACATTCAACTGTTAAGAGGCCCATTCATAAGAACACAACATTTAAAAACAGTAATATTAATCAAAGGGTTAATACTGTTAGGGGTAAGAATTTTAATACCGCTAGGCCAAAAGCAGTAGTTAATGCTGTTAAGAGAAATACTTTTAATGCTGTTAAGGCCTCAGCTTGTTGGGTTTGGAAACCAAAGCATAAAGTTTTAGACCATGTTTCTAAACACAACAGTGCATCAATCACCCTAAAAAGTTTTTATTGATATGTATTGTTGCACAATGGGCAGAATCCAGTCAGTGATGGCTTGGGTCCCAAAAGAAACTGATTTTCTTATCTATTGCAGAGCCAATCCACACTGGATATACGGATCAAGGAGTTTTTACTATAGTGATTGATAGTGGATGCTTAAGGCACATGATAGGGAACATGTCCTATCTTACGAACTATGAAGAGATAGATGGAGGATATGTTGCTTTTGGAGGAAACCCCAAAGGATGGAAAATCACAGGAAAAAGGTACCATTAAAACTGGTAATCTAGATTTTGAAAATGTGTATTTTGTGAGAGAGTTAAAGTTTAATCTTTTTTTTAGTGTCTAACAAATGTATGATAAAAAGAATAGTGTTCTTTTTAAGACACTGATATATTTGGTTTATCTCCAAACTTTATGTTAATTGATGAAAGTCAAGTTTTACTTAGAGCTTCTAGAAAGAAAACAATATGTATAGTGTTTGTTTTAAAGAAACATAGTTCTAAAGGAGGTTTAATTGCCTTTTTGACAAAGCCTCATCTGAAGATCTAAAATCTGCATAGAAGGCTGGGCCACTTAAGATTTCTTTTAAAACCATGAATAAATTCGTTTAAGGGAAAATCAAGTAAGGGTTTACCTTCAAACTTTTTGAAACATGATCAAAGTGTGTTGCTAGTCAAAGGGCGAAAAAGAGCATAGAGCTTCTTGTAGTCCAAAACATAGTAGAATCAATCAATCTTCCTTTGCATTTGTTTGCATATGGACTTGGTATGGTTCAACATTTGGTAAAGCATAAGATAAGAAAATGTATTGCCTAGTTGTCATAGATGATTACAGTAGGTTTACATGGGTTTTCTTTCTAGCTACTAAGGATGAGACTAGTGGCTTTCTTAGTTCCTTTTATAACTGGGATAGAAATCTAGTAGATCTCAAGGTTTATGGTGATTAGATGTGATAATGGAATGGGTTCAAAAACAAGAGAAATGGAATCTGTTTTGTGAGATGAAGGGTCATTTTAAGACAATTAGTAGAGCTAGAAATCCTCAACAAAATGGAGTGCTGAGAGGAAGTATAGGAACTAATTGAGGCTGATAGGACTTTGCTAGTCTGATTCTATGTTGCCAGCTTAATTTTTGTGTAGGAAATCGTTAATACTGCTTGCTATGTGCAAAATAGAGTGTTGTCGTTAAGCCTCTTATTAAGACCCCTATGAAGCTTTTTCATGGTTAGTACACCCAACTTCAAGTTTATGAGGACCATCTATGGGTGGTCCTGTTAATCTCATCCATAAACCACTTAGGCAATTTGATGGTAAGGGTCTGATTGAAGGTTTTCTTTCTTTTGGATACTCTTTGAATAGTTAAGCCTTTAGAGTATTTTATTAGTAAGAACAAGGGATAGTGGAGAAATACTTGCATATTAAGTTTAGTAGGAGTACACCTAATGTTGTAGTACGTGGACCAGATTGGCTATTTGATATTGATGCACTAACAAGAACAATGAATTATGAGCTAATTGTTGCAGGTACACAGTCTAATGGTTTTGCAGGTACAAAAGCAAGTGATAATGCAGGTCAATATACCATTATGGACTGCTGATCCACCATATTTCCAAGATCCAAAGAGTTCTCATGATGATGGATCTAAACCTTCAAGTGATGATGGAAAGAAGGTTGATGAAGATCTAAGAAAAGAAAGTGAATATAATGATCAAGAGAAGGAAGATAATGTTAACATCACTAACTATGTTAATGTTGCTGACATAAATGAGGTTGATGTTGTTGGTGGAAAAACAAGTATTGAACCTCTATTTGATCCAAATATGCCTGTTTTGAAAGATTATAGCATATTTGACTTTTCAAGAGATAATGAAGATGATGGTGCAGAGGCTGACATGAACAATTTAGATACAACAATCCAAGTCAGTCCTATTCCAACTACAATAATTCATAAAGATCATCCTCTTGAACAAGTGATTGGAGATTTGGAATAAGCTACACAAACAAGAAAGATGTCAAAGAATTTAGAGGAACATGGGTTTGTTAGTACTATTCAACAAAGAACAAACCATAAAGACCTTTAAAACTGCTTGTTTTGTTGTTTTATCACTATGATGTGCCTAAAAGGTAATTTTTGCATTGAAAGATATAAGCTGATAGAGCTATGCAGGAAGAGCTTCACAATTCAAGTTACAAGAAGTTTAGACTTTTGTGGATTTACCAAATGGAAAAAGGGCTATAGGCTCTAAATGGGTTTTTCATGAAAAAAAGGATGAAAAGAGAATTATGATAAGAAATAATGCATGATTGTTGTCAAGGATTACACACAAGAGAAGGGGTTGTCTATGATGAAGTCTTTGACCGATGTGCAGAATTGAAGCAATTAGGCTATTTTTAGCTTATGCTTCATTTAAAGATTTTGTGGTGTATCAAATGGATGTAAAAAGTGCTTTTCTCTATGGGAAGATTGAAGAAGAGGTGTATGTATGTCAACCACCAGGATTTGAAGATCCAAACTTTCCTGATAGAGTATACAAGGTTAAAAAAGCACTGTATAGACTACATCAAGCTCCTAGAGCTTGGTATGAAACCTTGTCAACATATCTGTTGGACAATGGGTTTTAAAGAGGGAAAATTGACAAGACCTTATTCATCAAAAGGCACAAAGGTGATATTTTGCTGGTCCAAGTTTATGTGGATGATATCATCTTTGGTTCAACAAAGAAGGAGCTATGCAATGCATTTGAGAAGTTGATGCATGAGAAATTTCAGATGAGTTCTATGGGAGAACTTACATTCTTCTTGGGATTACAAGTAAAGCAGAAGAAGGATGGCATATTTATTAGTCAAGATAAATATGTTGATGAAATTTTAAAGAAATTTGGGTTTACAGAAGTCAAGACTGGTAAGACACAATGGTGAAACTCAAAAGCCTTCTTGCGCTCTCAAGGATGAAGATGGTGAAGAAGTGAATGTTCATATGTATAGGTCAATGATTGGTTCATTGATGTATCTTACATCATCACAAGACCTGCATCTGGTTTGCTGTGTGTCGATTGTGCTAGATACCAAGTCAATCCAAAGGTTTTACATCTTTATGCTGTGAAAAGGATTTTTAGGTACTTAAAAGGTCAACCAAAATTAAGCCTTTGGTATCCAAAAGATTCTCCTTTTGATTTGGTAGAATACACTGATAGTGATTATGCTGGAGCAAGCTTGGATAGGAAGTCTACAACAGGAGGTTGTCAATTCCTTGGATGTAGATTAATATCATGGCAGTGTAAGAAACAGACAGTGGTTGCAAATTCCACAACAAAAGCTGAGTATGTGGCTGCTTCAAGTTGCTGTGGACAAGTGCTTTAGATTCAGAATCAACTACTTGATTATGGGTACAATTTTATGCATACCAAGATCTTTATTGACAATAACAGTACTATTTGCATAATTAAAAATCCTGTTTTTCATTCAAAAATAAAGCATATAGAGATCAGACATCATTTTATTAGAGATTGCAATGAAAAGAAATTGATTCAAATGGTCAAAATCCATATTGACAAGAATGTTGCAGATTTGCTTACAAAAGCTTTTGATGTAAGTAGATTTCAATATTTGATTGTTAGTATTGGAATGCTAAATCTTTAAAGTCTTTTATCTCTTTATGTTTTTGTAGAGTTTTGTATGAATTAGTACTGTTATTCATGTCATTAAAAGTTTCTGCTGTTAAGTATAATTAGTACTGCTGGTTATACTTAATACTGCTGAGTTTCTACTGTTAGTTATACTTAATACTGTTAGGTATAATTAATATTGTGATAATTGTGAAAATTGTTATGGCTTGTGTTTTCTTGGTTTTTGGACTAACATTTTGCAGGAAAATAAAGCAAAGTAAATGTTAAAATTTGATGATGGAAAAATGTTTGAATGGAAATTGGAGTTAATGCTTGTGACTCAAAGTTAATGCCTGTAGCTATAAATTACTACTGCTGGGTTTACTATCATGTTAGGTGAAAAGTTAATGTTGTTGAGGGTATTTTCATAAATACTTCGATTAAGGGTTTCAATCGATCCTTTAATCATTTTTAGTCTTTCAAATTCTTCTAACTACAAACCTACTTACTTTTATCATTTCCATTATCAAACCCAACATAAATGATAACTCTATAAGTTTCTTGATTACTCATAATTGGTGCATTTTGTCTAAACCCATAGAAAGTGATGGGTTTGAACAAATTATGGATTTTTTGAATGCACACCCTATAAGGTATGCACTAACGATCAATCCTAATATATATATTTCTTGCATTGAATAGTTCTGGTCTACTGTCAAGGCCAAAAATATCAATGAGGAAGAACAATTGCATGCCCTAGTAGATGGCAAGAAGATCATCATCACTGAATCATCTGTTAGAAGAGATCTTCAACTAGCAGATGAGGAAGGTATTTATTGTTTACCCAATTCTACCATTTTTGAACAACTTACACCGATGGGGTATGAGAAAATTTTACAAAAACTCACCTTATATAAACCATTCTTTTCCCCATAATGGAAATTTCTAATCCATACTATTTTACAGTGTCTAAGTCCAAAGACTACTGCATGGAATGAGTTTAGTAGTACTATGACATCTGCCATTATCTGTTTAGCTACAAACCAGAAATTCAACTTTTCAAAATTCATTTTTGAAAGTATGATTAGAAACTTGGATAATTTGTCTGGCAAATTTTTGATGTATCCAAGGTTTGTACAAGTATTTTTGGATCAACAACTTGATGGGCTGCCAACTCATAAGAGAATTTATATTGCACCCTCTCACACTAAAAAGATTTTTAGAAATATAAGAAGGGTAGGCAAAGGTTTTTCTGGTAGAGTAACACCTTTATTTCAAACAATGGTGGTACAAAACCAATCATAAATAGGTGAAGATCAGCAAATCTAACTGATCCCCATCACACACCAACCATCATTCAACCATCAACTCAACCTCAAAAGACACAAAAACCTAGGAAGCCTAGAATGGTAACTCAGGTACCTCAGTCTAGTGATCCTAGTGAAAATGTTGCAGATGAGGCTGTCCATAAGGAGTTGGGTGACAGTTTGGTGAGGGCTGCCACTACTGCTTCTAGCATAGAAGCAGAGTAGGACAGTGGTAACATCAATAAGACCCAATCTAAGGCAACACCTAATGAATCTAGTTCCTTAGGAACTACTTCAGGTGGTGGTCCTAGGTGCCAAAAAACCATGAGGGATACTACTGCTCGAACTAGGTTTGAGAGTGTATCTAAACATTCCAATAATTCACTGCTCGCAAGAGGTAACACACTTCAAAGTGATGAGGATAGACTTAAACTTGATGAATTGATGACACTATGTACCAATTTACAAAACAGAGTTCTTGATTTGGAGAAGACAAAGACCACTCAACATAATGAGATTGCTAGTTTGAAAAGAAGGGTCAAGAAGCTTGAAAAGAAAAATAGGCCAAGAGCTCATATAGTGAAGGAATTATTTACAAATTGGTTGACAACCTAGGGTAGAATCCTCTGGTGATGAAGAAAGTTTTGGTGAGGATGCATCCAAACAGGGAAGGATTGATGCAGATGAAGAAATTACCCTAGTTAGTGCTCAAAATGTAGATGAAGAGATGTTTGATGTGAATCTTTTAGATGGTGAGGAGGTGTTTGTTGCAGAACAAGAAGTTGCTGCTAATAAGGAAAATGATGAAGTTAATGTTGTTAAAGAAGTACTTAAAGTTATTAGTGTTGCTGGTAATGTAGTTAGTACTGCTGGTGATGCAACAATTGTTAGTGCTGGTACAACAACTACTAATGATGATAGTGATATTACTCTGGCTTAAGCACCTATAGAAATGAAGAGTACAAAACCCAAGGTAAAAGGGGTTGTTATACAAGAGCTGGGTGAATCTACAACAACAATATCTTCACAACTATCTTCATAACAATCACAGGACAATGGTAAAGGAATATTGATAGAACTTGAGAAGCCTATGAAGAAGAAAGATCAAATCAGGCGTGATGAAGAAACTGCTTTAAAGTTACAAGCTAAATTTGATGAAGAAGAAAGACTTGCAAGAGAGAAAGCTAAAAAAGAAAAAGAAGCCAATATTGCCTTGATTGAAACATGGGATGATATACAGGCAAAGATTGATGCTGATCATCAATTGGCTGAAAGATTGCAAGCACAAGAACAAGAAGAGTTGTCTGTTGAAGAAAAGGCTACATTATTTCAGCAACTCTTAGAGAAAAGAAGAAAAGCTTTTGAGCTAAAAAGAGCAGAAGAGAAAAGAAACAAAGCACCAACAAAAGCTCAACAGAGAAAGATAATGTGTACTTACCTAAAGAACATGGAAGGATACAAGCTCCAAGATTTGAAGTTGAAAGAGTTTGATTCTATCCAAGAGATGTTTGATAGAGCATTCAAAAGGGTAAATACATTTGAAGACTTTAGAACAGAGTTGGTGGAAGGCAAATAAAAGAGAGCAGGAACAGAGCTGATGCAAGAGAATGCAAAAAAGCAAAAGGTGGAAGATGATAAAGAAACAACATAGATTAAACAGTGTTTAGAAATCATTCCAGATGAAGAAGAGGTAACAATTAATGCTATACCTTTAGCTGTTAAGTCTCCAAGTATTGTTGGCTAGAAGATTTATAAATAATTATCCAAATAATGAGAGCTGATGAAAAGTCTCAAATGTACATGATCTTTAGTCATATGCTTAAAAGTTTTGACAGGCAAGATTTGGAAGATTTGTACAAGTTGGTAAAAGCTAAATATAAGTCAACAAGACCAGTGGAAGACTTGGATTTGTTGTTATGGGGTGATTAGAAAACACTGTTTGAACCACATGTAGAAGATGAAGTATGGAGGAATCAACAAAACCTTAAAGTGTTGGATTAGAAGCTATATGACTCCTGTGGAGTACATTCCTTGAGGATGCAACATGTGCAGATTCATATGTTGGTAGAAAAGAAGTATCCCCTTGCACCACTTACACTTTCAATGATGTTAGAAAAGAAGCTTATAATTGATATTGAAAGTGAAATGGCTTATCAGCATTTTAAATTCATCATAAAACAACTTAAGAAGTAAAGAAGTGTTTGGAAGACTCCTCATGGTGTTGATGAAGCTTTAAATGAAGAAACTTAATGATTTTGAAGAAGAATATCAAGTTTAGGGGAGGATTGTTGGGATTAAAAGTCTTCTTGATGCTGTTTGGATTACTGCTGCTCATGTTTGTGTTAATGCTACTCAGCTGGAGTTAGTACTACTCAGAGACTTCAAAGAAAATATGCTAAGTAGTTACTACTGCTAGTACAAAGTTAAGACTGCTCAGTTGAAGTTAATGCTGCTAGTGAAAATATGCATGAAGTTACTACTGCTAATGAATATCAAGTTAATGCGGGCGGGGGGGGGGGGGGGTGGGGGGGGGGTGGGGGGTTGGTTGGGTGCTAGTTAGTACTGCTTATATGATATGTATTAGTTGTTTATAGAAAAGATTATGGATACTTAGGAAAGTATTGTAAGCCGACTAGGACTCCTTGGTGTATAAAAGGAGGTCCTAGGGCATAGAGTTTGATATATTATTAGACGTATAATTCTTAGCTTCAAGGTCTTTGTAACCCTAATACTTTGAGAGTATTCATATTATTATCATTAATAATATTGGAGCTTGTTTGTTGAATTATATGTTCATAGAATTACTGTTTCATTGATAATTCTTCTTAATATTAAAGATTAGATTCCGCATAATATTTAATACATTCAAACAAAGTTTCTACTATAGTTGTGTTAGATTTATCTAATATAACTAAACCTTAAATGAGGCTTAGGAATTCGATCTATTGAAGTTAGGATCAACATCAAAATATCAAGATATTGACATTTTGATAAGGGGAGAAAATGTGATTAAAAATAATAATGACTTAAATAATGTGCTTCTTTGGACTATAGTGAAAGCTTCACCCTTCATGTGCTAAAAAATTTTGAATATCGATGCACGTGTTGAGGGGGAGCAATTTCTGAAAAGTAAAACCAGCGAGGTACTAAATGTTTTGATTTATATCATAAAGTACCTTGATCGATGTTTTTCAAATGGTTTTAAGGCTGAGAACAATACCAAAGACCGACCATGTTTATAATTAATTAGAGTTATAAGGTGGTTAAGATTAGGTATTCGTTCCCACGATCTAGCCAGAATCGGGAGAGATCTTACCCAGGGTATATTCCATTAGGTAGAATAGAATTCCTTTAGGTATGTTACAATGGAGTAAAGTGAATGAGAAATAGGAAAATGCGGGAACTTAGACAGAGTAACACTTGAAACCAAACAAAACAAGGTGTTAGTGGATGAAGTCTAGGTAAGCATTGAAGGGGTTTAGAATGAAAAAAAAGTTTTAAGATAAAGGAGTGAAAAGAAAGAAGCCCACCTTTTTTAAACTAACTTAAGTAGAAACGGGATCAATTCATAAAATGTCAGGAAACAATAAGCTGATTGTCTATGGTTATTGAAGACAGTAGTCATGGACCCAACGACGTAATGCACAACCCTTCCCAGCCACTCAAGGTCGAAAAGACTCTTGTTTCAAAACTCACGTCTCACTCCGAGTTAGTTAATATTGAAAATGTGGCAATCAGTTCCAGCCTTCGATCATTAAAATTAAATGTGCACTATTGAGTCTAAAGCCATAAAATTGATCATCCAAAATCTTATTAGGACACTAATGCAAAATATACTTGTTGAATCACACATTTTGTAACAACAAGAAATATCTTAAGAGTCCTACACATTATTCTTGTAATTTTGCTAGAACATCAGAGTGAAACTTAAGTATTCTCAATGAGATGGGAAATTCCTTTCCTGAGCCAACATCAATACAAGCTCTGCGGTAGGTGACTTGTGAGATCCTACATGGATTGAACTTGTGATACTGGATATCGATTCGATCCAGCTTATGAATTGACGAATGAACTTTTAAAAGATAAAATTGTTGTTGTGTTATAAAACTGTTTGCATCTTAACACACCAACTGATTTTCCTAAATCAATTTTCAATCTTATGTCCATGGGAAGCCTCACAAGGGTATCTAGACATAGGAAAGCTGAACACGAATTGAAGATTCAATCGGGAAGATAGTAACTTACCGATTTACTCTCACCGTGCTGTTTGCTTTGAGATGTTCCGGTTTGAGAACAAGCTAAGTACGATGAATCTGATACTCACATATTAGAGAATTCGATACTACTAGCTTGAAATCCTATCAAGGAGAATCATCTTTAAAGATAAATCTACCTGATCCAGGTCGATACTCACATAATCGAAGGTTGATCTAACCAAACACGGTCTAATGACAAAGCCATATTCGACTACAAGCTTTATTGCTAACTGTTTATTTACAGATCAATCCTATGGTGGTGAAGCATCAGTCCTGACGAGTCAAAGTAAATGCCACATGCTCATACTCGACCGACATATGTACAACCATTGTGAATGCTCAAGTACATGTTTCAAAAGACTTTCACTACTCTGATACCGCACGTCTTCCTTGAAATGACAAAGTATTAAAGTTAAATAATTTCAAGAAAGATGAATATACAAGCTTTCAAGACAAAGAAATGTATGAACATGTCGGTCCGAAAGTCATAAGATCACATGAAGGCACAGATTACAAGATGACGAAAAGAGATTATGCTTGGTTGATGATCTCAAAAAGCTCAAGATCACATACAAGTCAAGACAAAGAAACAAGCTAAAGCCTAAAAGTCTAAAGATTACTACATCAAGATTCATAAGATAAAGATCAAGAAAAAGACTGCGATCAAAGATTGAAGACATTCATAGAATGCTAAGGTCTTAGTTTTGTAAATTAGAGTGATACCATCCCTTAGGGGGTGATGTTAGTAATCAAGAAAAGACTCGTTCTCTTTCAATTTATCTTTAGATTGCTCCTAGCGTAATATTGAAAACTTACCAGCCTAACGACGGCAAACATAAGTTATGCTTAGTTGAACCGGCACTTGTATAGAGTAATAAATACCCTCTCCATACCTTAGAGAGGATTGGTTGTTTCATTTTCACATAATACACATTTCCTTTCTTTCTCTCTCTAAGTGTTACAACCCTCCCTTTCTCACTCAAGACTTTCTTACCTACATTTGTTAAGTGATTTGATACTTCTACACATCCTAACGTACTCGTGTGACGTGTAGTGTGAGCATATCATAAAGATGATTATTTTAATCACTAACGGTGTCAAGAATCAAGATCTCATTATATTTATTGATTTAATTTAATAAACAAAAGGTTAGTAAATTACTTGTTTAATTTATATGTGTTAATTCATAATATCAAATCTAAATCCATCCGATCGGTTACTCGTAGTTACTTGGTTAACTAGTTTGTAAAATCCCAATAGTGGTATCAGAGCCAACTCAGTTGATGTTATGGGTTACACACAATAATAAATGCTAGATTCGCTACATATAATTTTAATTAATTGTTTTATTAGTAAGAACATGATAATGACATGCATTCTTGTCATGTATAGTTAATTAAAAACTAGATCTTGGTTATGTTAATAGTTAATAAAGCATAAAAAAGGTAGATCTATTAAATTGTTAATTGAATACGGATTTTATTTATTTCTATTATTTACTATCGGGCTATAAGACCCATACTATCATGTTATATGATGTATGTGGCACATTAGGTACTGAGCTGAAAACCTATTGAGGGTCTTTTAGTTCTTGTTTGGGGAAGACTCCTTCCTTGTAATGAGGATTGAGAACTCGGCCATTATCTGATTTACTGTTTTCTTCTTAGAGTCTATATTCACCTCTACCTCTTTTTCTGTGTGTTATGTGTTTACATGTTATTATTCATTGTGACTTGCTATAAATATATGCAAATGCTTTTTGAAACCATAAACAGACTAATACTTATAGATTAACTTGGTTTAATTTTGTCTATTATACACACATATATTTAATTCCTTGTGACCTTCTATGTGTTATTTATAAAAATTATTTTTTGACAAATTAAAACGGGCATTAAACTATCAAAAACTTGTTTTTATTTTAAGTTGATTGTTTTACAAAGTCTTATGTGTCACTCAGGTGTGGTTATCTATAATGTTGCGCTTAGAAACGTGACCTCCCACGACGAGACTTGCAAAATAAATCAACTTATAATCCATTTAAAACTACAAAAGTTTTGTGTTTTTATCATATGATGAATTGTTACTGTACTATGAAATGCAAGGCGTATCGCATATGTGCGGGTTCATGCAAGGACATGGTCATTGAGAAGTTCGACTCACCCATTAGAACAAACTACAAGAGAAGTTTAAGGCGGGTCGTCTATCTTCCCTAAAGAAGTCAGGTTTTTAATAACTTTTGCGCTGACCCGCTTCTTCGCTTTTTTGTGCGTTCAAATGGAGCTACCGAGAACCTTTGATGCCATAATGTCAAATATTAAAGTTTTTAAAACTTGTGTTACAAAGTTGTTTTCATGCTTCTTTGTACACCCTTTTAAACATTCGTTTGTATGAACTTACGTGAATACCCTATGTGAAATTTTAGGTCTATGCCAACCAAACTAAGAACACGTGCATTTGGTTTGACTTCTCTGGTTAGACCTCAGGGACTTACCAACCCATGGAAAAAAATTTCTCTCTGGTCAGACCTCAAGTCAATTTTTGCAAGTTCTTTGTTTGGTTGACTTAAATCGAGTTACCTGGTCAGACCTCGGACCAGAGGCATAAGATGAGACAAAACATGTACATGACATTACTATATGATTTACTAAAGTCATGTGTCTCATAAATCTAATAGTTGAATTAACAATGCAATTAACGCTCGTCGCTTACCTCTTGCCCCACTTGTTTATACGCTGGTCAAACCTCCGGTAATAAGTGAGAGGTCAAGTTGGATCTTAGTCTTATTAGTAATTAATTGAGTAGTTAATTCTTTTAAGAATTTAATTATCGAAAATACTAAAATTGAACTTTCTATGTTCTGATCAATTGTGTTATTGCAACATAATTCGTAAATAAAAGTTTGTTTTCTCAAAAAGACAAATATAGTCACTTTTCCTAGTTAGAAGAGTGAGACTTACTCCTATCTCTTCTCCTTGCTTGACAAAACTAAGATAATCCATATATACACACAGCTATACACATACTACTCTACTTCCTCCTGCGTCAACACTAACTACATGTCCATAACTCTTCTCTCTACTATGATATGTGTCAATTTCGAACGCTTCCTACTAGTCACTCATCATGTACATCTCTCACCACATATGAGACTATCAGTTATCAAATTCTGTGTGTGCCATATTCCCTGACATTGACTGCATATCCATCATCAGAGTCATCCTGTCCCCACAGTACCTGATCCCGCTCACCTGTCCCAATTGCATGTCACATCCTCTTCTCCCTCCTCCCGAAACTACTACTCTCTATCACTATCTGATCAATCCAACCCCCAACACCCCCCCCCCCACTCCCACCCCCTCTCACCATTGCAACCACAACTCGCTACTCCAACAACAAGACGCCCAACTTGTATACACCCTAGCTAAGACCACATTGCCCTACGGTGCGTTCCACTCTCAAGTTGACTGATACGTGCAAGTACTCTCATTCATCTATTACTACACATAGATCTACGTAATGTGACTCTGTGCACATCCTCCTCTTCAGCTTATGACTCCTGTTGTACCTCTAGCAGTGTATCCTCATAATGTCCATTGCTAGTCATAATCTATCATCTTATCCCTAACATCTCTCTCTCATACTCCACAACTATAAATCCACTCGTGCCTCTGTACCTCAGTTACTGTGTAATGATAATGACATAGTGTATCCTATACCACGTATCGATCAGTCATCCACAGATCAATCCTTATAGCCACTAGCGTGTTTGTCTGTGCGCTGTTGTGCGCATTATTGTGTATGTTTTGATTCATGTGTGTGTGTGTGAGCTTCACTATAGCAAAATGTGTCACATCCCCGTTGTACCCAACCCCTTACTCCACCATGATCTAAGAGATTACCAAACTTAGATATATCAAGTAATATAACATATAACACCCCATCCCATTTCCAATACCACAAATCAAACAACAACCCCACCCAACATATCAACCTATCCCCTTGTATAGAAGATCCAGTGATCATTATGTACAAGTGTCTGATTGTATCTTATACACCATATATAACCCTCATTCCATCAATCACCACCACTATACATCACACCTACCCACAGTGATCAACCCCCGTTCCAGTCTATGTAGTCTAACTACATCATACTGGACATATCAAGACATCACTATAATAACACGTCTCCAATCTATCATCTTCTATTTGTCAAATTCATCACAGTCAGTACTCATTCATGGATCTAGATCTCTACATATATATACATGATTGCACATCATGAGTTAATTGTACACTGAATGATCTATCACATCCTATATACCACAACATCCTCGCAAACTCATACACTCCTACCCTATCTCACATATTGCGTACACACTGTTAGCCTCGCTATATCTCAAACCCCTACACCCACTCTCGCACTATACCTTCGATCATCGCGTTCTCATTTCCTCTACCCAATCCCACATCTTGTAGGACCCTATTCGCTCGCGCTCACGTACACATAGGTTATAGATGACCCCTCCCCATCCAAGATAGCATAACATATTCCACAACAGCACTGCCCTCTAACTAGTTATCAGATCTCCCCGTCCAATCTAATTCTACATTCGCCCCACTACTCTCTACTTTGAGTTAGTCTTCCTCTAATGACTTCACATCTCTCCTGTACAGTCAGCTCCCATGTATCACCTGCACATTCCCTAATATCGATGATATCCCACATCAATCGACTCACACACCCATATTCCACTCAAACGATGTTCATTCACACTCTGTGCGTCCCCTCTACCTCTGTGTCATCTGATCAGTCACTGTCGACATTCGCTGTTAATAGTTATACCCTATTCGCATGTCTGTACATCTACGCTGCGCACTCACACTTCACTCTCGCACTCCATCCCCCCTCAACCATCAATTTCTCTCACTCTCCCAACTCACTCACCATTATCAAACCTCCACTTTCTATCCTCGCTCTCTCTCATCCTCGCGCGCACTCTCATCTCGCGTCTCTCTCCACACGCGCCACTATATCACACATCGCCCTCCGTATCTCACTCTCCACACCTCCCACTGACTCTGTAACGTGTAAGTGTGTGTCGCGCAGTGCTCGTCACTTGCGGCGTCCCCCCACACTACTATTCCTGTCCCTACTCACACACCACAAGATCCCCCGATATATCTGATATATTAACCCCCACAATCTGTGTGTTTTGACCAGTCTGTATGTTTCTACAGTCCATATCTCATCAAAACATCTACTACTTTACACATATTGTCCATATCTCATATCAATACCCATCACAATATGTGGTCTGCATCACCATTAATCTTGTGACTATGTTTGTGTTGAATGAATCTCATCCTCGTCGCCTCCATACTCTGAAACGCATCACACCACGTATACCACACAATATTACGATGCCTCAGCACCTTTGTGGTAGCACCCTACTCACACCCTACTCATGTCTCATTGTCTTAAGATCAGCTATGCTATTGTATGTATTACCCTATTTCATCCACCATATCTGCATCTAGCGATTCTGTGCGTATTCTATGGCGACTAAACATACACCTGATATAAATGTGACGTATGCTCCTTAAACTACTAAATCTGACTTGTAGATCAAAATTAAATTCTCTCTCCCCTTAATCAGACATACGCTACTCCTTATTATGTGTACGTCTATCTATATGTTCATGCTGCTTATTGTCGTCTCACTAGTTGTGGATCCATCACGTATCTCCGAGTAGTGATATGTATCTTGTATATTTATATCAGCGAACAGCTTGTGAGAATACCTGTATATTCTTAAACAATTAACATTGCATATACTGCTGTTTCCCTACTCGTACATTGTGCTACTATATTATTGTGTCAGAGAATCAACTTTGTAGATCATTAATCTCCTAATCGCCAATAGTGCACAATCTACTCGTGCTGTCATTCACCGTCCTGTGCAGATGAGTTGTAAACTCTGTCTGTGTGTTCTTGCACCGCTTTATTCTAGGTGTCAATCGAATGATGCCCTCTCTTAGACAGAAGATCTGCGTCTAGCTGTCTTTGAGAGCGTTGTATCCGCATGTCTAGATTGTGACTCGCTTATGTGTGGGTGCTTGTGCTAGGTGTCTTTCGCTGTGTAAAACTCAAGCTCACTTGACCAATCATGCCGAATGTATAACGTGAGTAACTCTGCGTCCCTCTCTGATGACTTAAGACTGATGATCGCATACGGACTTCTATGAGAAGAGATCTCTAGGTCAAACGGCTTAGTGATGTAGACGATCTGTGTCAGCCGTGGCGCTCGCTATTAGCGCAGAGCATAAAATGTGCTCGTATAGAGAGACATAGTGTGATAGGTCTTGTGTGGTATCAGTATGCTCGTCATATAAATCTATGTTATGTAACTAGGAGTGGTCGCCCATAGTTGTCGGATTTGTTTAGTCTACTAGATCGTTCTCTCTCACTCCTCTCCACGCATCACTCCCGCGTTCAAATCCACATAACTGATCGTCACGATGGAGTATGAGAGGCGCATGAGTGTAGACGAGTGATCAGCTGTGACTAAGATATAATCTGAATGGAGAGTTGAGCCTCGGCGCTTTGTGACCACGTAGACAGCTGTGTGAAGGGAGTTGTAACAACCACTATTCCTGCCTGATTACTCAGTATAGTACTGCATGTGATCAGTAGAATTCACAAAATCTCCTGATGGGTTTTGTAGCTTGCACTAGACGGTCTTATTAGGAGCGTCTTCAGCTGGACAACACGGTAAGAGTGAACCAGAAAGTTACTATCTTCCCGATTGAGCCGTCAATTCGTGTTTAGATTTCCTATGTCTAGATACCCTTGTGAGGCTTCCCATGGACATAAGATTTTAAATCGATTTAGAAAATCAGTTGGTGTGTCAAGAAGTAAACAGTTTTTATGACAACTACCCACCAGTTTTACCTTTTTCAAAATTCATTCCGTCAATTCATAAGCTGTCTGGAACCGAATCGATATCCAGTATCACAAGTTTTGATCCATGTAGAATCTTACAAGGTCACCTCCCCCAGGAATTTTTTTGATGTTGGACTCAAGCTGGATTTCCATCTTCTTGTGAATACTTAAGTATCACTGGTGTTCTTGGCAAAATTTCACAAGGATAATGCGTAGGGATCTATATATATATTTCTTGTTATTTTCACATTGTGTGAATTAGCAAGCATATTTTTGGAACAACATACTTAGTGTCTAATGAGATTTATGGATGATCTCTTTTGGCTCTAGGACCTAATAGTGCACTTTGGTTTAAGTGTTTAAAGGCTTGGACGCAGCGTACACTTTTTCAATACCAACTAACTCAGAGTGAAAGATGATAAGAAATGCGTGTATCTCCATGAGAAATGAAACAAAAATCTTTTGAGAGATTCTGAGTGGCTAGGGAGGGTTGTGCATTGCATCACTGGGTCTATGATGTCAGTCTTCAATGTCAACAATCATCTTTGTGATCCTTAATAGTAGATGTATTGACCCGGTTTCTGCCTAAGTGTAAGGAGGGTTTCTTTCTTTTCACCCTTTATCTTAACTTTTCCTTTTAATTTTTTAACCCCTTTCAACGTCTACCAAGACTTCATATCTAGTACCTGGTTCGGTTTGTTCCAGTCCTAGTCCATTCATAGTCGGCACTGTTCCCTTTTTCTCTCTTTCTCCTTTGTTCATACCTAAGGACTTTACATTATTAGGGGAATATCTACGGTAGATCCCTTCGGTTGGCTGTATCATAAGAATGGATACTAAGCTTAACACCTTATAACGCTAACCGTAATTTAAATGGTCGGTCTTTGGTACTTCTACATTTTAGCCAATCACATAACCATTTGCTCCCCTTCATATGTGCCTCGATTAATCGAAAGAGTTTAGCACATATATGGGATTGCGTACACATGAGATATTATAAAAATCACATTATTAGCCATATATTGTAATCTCATTTTCTCCCTTATCAAAAATGTTTAAATCTTTTAATATTTTTGGATATTAATGATTAAAATATATACATTCGGGGAGAAGATTGTCAATTATTAAACAACCAATTATATGGAACTTATTTACTGCTCCCATAAATTATTATGAGGGAATAATATGATGTTTGAGTACGTAAATTTGAATTTTTTTGAATTTACTAAGAAATTCTTGAAAATTCGTACTCAAACACTACATAAGCCTAGTTATAGTCTACACTGTTTATTTACATATTCACAAGAGTTATTATATACGAGAGATAGACCCGAAATGAGATATGACAAAATATGACAAAATCATATTGTCAGTTCCAGCAGCCGTAGGTCTCCCCCGTAAGGTCTTCCACTAACAAACTTCTCCAAGCTTCTCATCAATCTTCTATCTCTGAGCTTCTTATCGAAAGCATTAATCATCACACAAGCTCTTTTCTTGTCTTGTTTACTCCATTTTCTCTTTGGCAAGTAGTCCATCTCAATCCCTCGGTCAATGTCATTGAGATTAGTATAAACATGGTTGAGTGTGCCATCACTAAACTTGTGAAGTTCATCAGTGCGCATCAGATGATTTTTGTTCATTTCATCTACATAGATAATGCCTTGGATATCAGGGTAAGCGGTGTAGGCCGTCATTCTTCTAAGATCTGAACGGCATGTGTTTGGCTTTTTGAGGTTGATCTTTTTTTGGTAGCTTTCGACTCCTAATTATAGATCTTCCATACGTTTTTAAATGACAATACGTCTAGTGAACATTTGTAGAGCCACATTCAGTGCATACCGTTCTTCTAAGTTAAGGTTGGTCAGCTTATCTTGAACAAGGAGAAGCAACATATCTTCAATGTCTTGTCGACGAAGTCTTTTGAAGTCGCCTTCTCTAAACTTGTATAACTGATCGTCCTGTCTTCGAACAATAATCTCTTCCAGACGACTACCCAAACCACTACATGATCTTGAGGCTGGTTACTGCAATAATCCTGTGTCTGGAGTAGACATCTTTTGAGGTTTCCATGTTGGAAGCATATCCGTAGAACATGCTTGTCGTAGACAACTTTTACCAGACTCCATATTCTAGAAACCTTGTCTTCAATCCATTTAACTTGACCATAATCAACAGCCTTTGTCTTGGTGATGGAAGTGGTGTATTTTTGACTTGAGCTCCCTCTTTTTAGATATTCAAGATCGTTGTTGATGAAGTGATCCAAGGGGATAACTTGACGACCTTGTTCATTCAGAATTAACGGTAGGGGCTTGCTGAGATCATGGGGATATGGCTTCCCTTTAGGATTGTGCCAATCTAATCAATCATTGGTAGCTTTAAAGACTTCTTCCAAGTGGTACTCTAGTTCCACTACACTCTTGCACGTACCTTTTATAAGATCATAGGTTGGGCCGGTTAAAACTTCTTGATTCAGATTATCAATTTTGAGCCGGTGCATTATGAAGGCAGAGAAGTCGATGGGAGTAGCCAAAAACTCATTAAACGAAGATTGAGTGCCTGCAACTTGAGCCATTTGTGTGATCTAATGTTGAGGTTGTTGGTTGTCAACAGTCTTTGTTTTGTGCCATTCACGATCAGGAGTTGGAGGTCTTGAAGGATTCCTATACCATACATCCTCATTCAGTGCTTCTATTATAGGTGATGCATCTTCATTTCTTGTGTTGAACTCTTGATGTGATTAATCTTCCAAATCAGCAGCCTTTTGATCATGCTCCTCTGCATGAGCAGACTTGCCTGATGATTTTGATTGAGATTTTGATGCACTTTTTGAAGAACTTGTGGACTTAGACTCCTTATTATTAGGTTCTTTTGATGACTCAGCCTCTTTGCCTGATCTCCTTCTCTTCGACCCTCGGTTTGATCCAGCAGAGGGGTCTTCATCCTTGTCTTGATCATCTCGTCCTCTTTTCAATGTGACCACATCACCATATGAGGTAATGATGTCTTTGTCAGTGTTGTACGATTCTACCAATGCATTGTAGAGATTCTTCCGAATGTCTGATCTGTCTATCAATTTATTGGTCTCCATTTTGTCAATGAGAATCTTCTTCAGTTCGAATTCTGATAGTGAAGCTGCTACTGCGTAAGACGTCTGAGGCTGATTGGTTGATCTAACCAACACTTCAGCTCCCAGAGATTCTGTTACGTACTTCTCAATCTTTGGCATAATCTTGAAGACTTGAGCTTGAACCTGCTCCTTGATTATTGCCTTCATGTTTGAATCTATCTGATTAAGAAATTCTTGATTCTAAGCTTGAGCTTCTTCTCTGAGCTTGTTTATTTGTAGTTGAATAGCCACATCCACTGCTTCTTTTATCTTGGAAGTAAGGTACGTATCAACAATGCCCAGAATTGAAGAGACAGCTTAAGCAAATTGACTTGTTTGCCTGAACTTAGACATTTCAGATTCCAATGCAAATACCCTTTGATCAAACTTGAATAAGGATGCAAAGTTAGAAATTTCTGGCAAAGTCATTGTTGGATAATTTGTTGTTGTGGAAGTTGGTGTTTGTTGTAGAGGTTGAATTTTTGGAATAGGTGGTTGAGGAATTGTTGTATTAGAAGAAGGTGTCTCTGCAGCAACTGAAACTGGTACATTGATGTGAGTATCTGACTGAGTGTCTTGATTTAAGATTGAGTCAATGCCTGAATCTGGAGAAGGATTAATGAAATTTGACACCAAGTCTGATGAAACAGAAGAACTTTGCTGTTGCACTACTGGAGGCAAAGATGTTAGAGTCACATGAGTATCTTCCATGTCTTGATTTGCTTGAGCATCAGTCATTTTAGCATCACTTCTTTCTAGGTTAATATTCAAATCTCTGTACAGCTCATCTTCTTCTTCTTCCTGTTCACCTTCCTTATCCTGATCATCATCCTCTTTATTTTCTTCTTCCTCAGTGGTGGTGTTGACACTCTTTGATTAGAAGACACTTATTCATCATCTGCTTTTTCTTCTTCTTCTTCCTCTTCATCTGCTTTATAAGTTGACAAGTTTGGATGAGTAAGATCATCTCCGTCATTATCTGATTTAGTATCTTCACTGTCATCATTCCTGTCTGACTCTTCTTCAGCATCTTCGTCATCTTGACTAAATGTCTGTCACACCTCGTAAATTCTAGGTCAATATTTTAAACTTTTCCGATCATTATTCTTGACTTTTAAACGTTACGTTTGAATCTGGCAGTTTTACCGGGAAGTTAACCTGCGTAAATCTAAAAAACATCATCGGACGCGTTCCGACATCGGATTTTGATTAGTTTAGATATTATATGAGTTATTTTATCTTTTCTAAGTGTTTCATAGTTTACGATCACTTCTGATTCTTATTTTTATGATTTAACGTTTAATTTGCGTTTTTCGCGTTTTTGACATAACGGAACCCCAAAAACCCGAAATCTTTTCGTAAAAACTTTAGTTATCGTATATCTCATGTTGATAAGTCAAAATTTTCGTTCACATCCCTCCACTCCCCTCAAACCCACGAAATATACACATATGCATATTCAAAATTAATTAAATGGCATCTTATTTTGAAAATTCCACCCATGTGTGCATGTAAGATGAGAATGTGACATATGAGCAAGTCCCCTTCATGTACAAGGATCCAATTTGACTTAGGCATGTGACACTTGATAACATGTACACCATTTGACCTAAAACCATGAATCAAGACTTGTATAATGGACCTTAACTAGAAAATTTTATTTGGTCCCTCTCCTTGAACCCCATAACCGGACGCACCCTATGGACCACAAAGGTTGATGCTGCAAGCTTTCCACGTAGCCAAGGTTCACACCAAATGCCCTAAACCCTAAGTCTTACCCTATATAAACCCCCTTATACACACATTAGGTCATTCATCACTTCCATAGCCTCACAAAAAATTCTTTTCTCTCTCTTTGTCTTTGAAACCCACGACCACCACCACACACACATACACTTTCCATTTCTTTGATTTCTAGCAAGATACAAGTATACCAAGTTCATTTCTAAGGTTACCTAAGGTGGTTTCAAGTATTAGTTGGTTGATTTAAAGGTTTTCTCAAGATCTAAAAGTTAGGGTTTCTAATTTTATTAGTGGGTTTTCAAGATCTAGTGATTTTGGGTATAGATCTTGTGTTATTGCTTCTTGTTCTTCATTCTTGTAAGCATTTCTTGATATTTCTTTTGATATTTCCTTTCATTCTTATAAATCTTGTTCATGCTTAAGAATCCATGTGTTTGTGGTACTTTTTATAAAAAGAAAAGAAATAATATCTTGTCATCTTTTATAAAAATAAAAGTAATATGTTTATGACTTTGCGATCTTGGTGAGGTGAGTTGAAAAGTGAGTTGCAACAATAGAAATGAAGGGATTATGTTAGTTTTAGATGTGGTTTTGTTGTGGATTAGTTGTGAATGGAGATTAGGCTAGATTAGGCCTATTGTGAAGTTTGGTGTGATTTTTGGAAGCGTTTGGGAAATACATAGTTGCTGATCCGAAATTGTTTTGAGGTTTTGGACGACTTAGGAATGTTTTCATTAGGCGTAAAAGTAGTTTTTGGATAGCTCGTTTCGAATAGATAGTTTTTCATATATTGTACACTAAAATCAGACTTAAAACGGTCGAGTTATAGCCAAATGAAACTTGAAACATTTTTCTGCAAAACCCTTTTGATGTAGTGCTGTTTGGAAAATAAAATGAGGTTTTCGGATACTTTCGGACATTTTTGGACTTTCTAAACGTTGGCGAAACATATAAAAACATTAAGTTATTAATTAGAAACATTTGAAATGTCATAAAAACATGTAAATAATGTCGGGATTGATAAATGAGGTAGGATTCCAAAATAGTAACTTTTATTATGTTTTAGCGAAACGGACATAGATGTTAAGCGATTAAGACTAGTTAGTGCGTTTTGAAAATATGGAAACTTAACAAATATAGGGGACGGTATTAACGTCTTGAAACTAAAATCTTTCCTAAAAAGGAAACTTTCTATAAATGGTAACTTTCAGAAAAATGTCGGGATTCAACGAAGAACATTATTATTTCACTAAGTCGTTTTTGATAAATAAAACCAAAACACAAACACACATGGATGTCTTTCTAAGCGTTTCGTGCTATATTTAGTATGCTTTCCGTTTTCCAACGATGCTATATTTATCTAGGTCGCGACTAGATTTCTATATCATCTTTCATTTACGTGATTTACCGTTCGCTCATCTTGCTAAGGTGAGTTCATAGCCCCACGTTTTTACTACTTGTTTTACTATTTGGGGTGAGAATCATTGCTTGCTTTTAAACATTGGACACAAATGCTTTACGTTTTTCCCAATCTTGTTTACGTGTTGCCTAAGTAAATGTTGAAACTTGTATGCCCGAGTTATCATGAACCGTTAGTTACTTATGATCAGTTGGATTGGTAAGTGAGCGCGAGTGTTGTAAATAGATCTATTGGGACTAATCATCCCCGTCCGTGTAAGTAGCTCTTATATGATCAACGGACGTATACCATGTCGAGTGATACGGTGAAGCGCCATGTTGGCACCCGTCAGGGCAAGTCTATTAAGCATTTTCCATGCTCCCATTACATTTAGCCTCGGTATCGTGAGCTTAGCGCAACGTATATGCCTTTTTATATGAAGTTGTATCTCCTATAACTGTCACCCGCGTTTTGCAAAATTTGTGGTCCATTCTTATATCAAATACAAACCTATGAATTCACCAACTTTATGTTGACGTTTTAGCATGTTTTTCTCAGGTGCTTAGCTGTGGATGTCTTTGATTGCTATATGATGTCGCTTTGTATTGGACCAATTTTCAAGACTATGATTATCTGTTTTAACATCGTTGTCAAATTTCTAAAACTTTTATTCGCTTCCGCATATTATCTATAAACCTATGTAAAACTTAACTATTTTAATTTAATGCAATGATGTTGGATTTCTAAATGTACCCTTAGAGGTCGTTCTTTGTATCTTGTGTGATGTATATTATGACGTCACGCCCTCGGACACGTGTTTTCCGTCTAGGCCCCGTAACCGGGTGTGACAGATTGGTATCCAGAGCCAAGGTTATAGAGAACCAGGTAGAATATTAGGTCTGGTCTATAACCAATATGTGATCCTTATGTGCTTTTACACGTGCCTTATACGTGCTTTTGCTATGGCGTATACTTGAGTATCATTTTGCCTTGAGCCTACTATGATATGGATTTACCTCTGCCCTGCGTTTATCTTCCCTGCGTATATGTTGCTTTGCGTTTATTTTTCCCTTGAACCTTTATTTTGCTATGAGCTTACGCTTATCTCACGTCTATCTTTTCTCTGCGTTTACGTTTGCCTTACGTATATTTCCTCATTTTTTTTATAGAAGTTGTCTATATAAAATACTAAATTTATTCTAAAACATTGTGAGTGACACAATGGTCTCGTTTACTTCTAAAACATCGTGAATAATACGATGATATCTACAACTTTCCATGACTTTACATTATACCATTTTGCATAACTTCGAAACCCGTTACAGTCTGCCGACCCTACTGATTATCCTGCTATTCGACTTTGAAGACGACTTTGAACACCCGCCCCATACTGTCGAAACACCTACATCATCTCGTCACGTCTCGATTCTTCTTACTTCTCGTAACTTCTAGAAACATGCTGAGTAATTCGAACACAAGCTTAACCTGCCATCTCGTAACATTTCATTTTTAGAAACGCGACTTTAGGAACCCGACTTATTTTATTCTCTTTTATTTCTTTTGAGTTTGAAGAAAATGTCGACAACGAGACAAGGAATGACTTCTGCAGAGGTTGACCAGATTGTAGCTCAACGAGTTAGTGATGCTATTGAAGCTATCGCTATCTACGAGACAAAAATCCGCATGGCTCACGATCCGATGAATCAGATCATACGATAAGAAATCACGGTAGAAAATAATGCTAACAACAAGAGAAAGTTTGAGAACCAACCAAAGGATAACCGTGTGCCACAACAACCACCCTTCAAGAAACCGGGTGTGATAAAGAGCTTACACTATTGGAGCCAATGAGAGGAAGGCTTATGCTGGGAATTTACCTTACTGCAACAAGTGTAAGTTGCATCATGTTGGGTCGTGTACTGTAAAGTGTAGTAACTGTAAGAGGGTTGGCCACATGACTAGAGATTGTAAGGCATCCGTTGCTGCAATGAACCAACGAGCCCATGTGGCAAATCCAAAGGCTACCATCACTTGCAATGAATGTGGAAGGTTGGGACATTTTAGGGATGAATGCCAGAAATTGAGAAATCAGAACCAAGTGAACCAGATTTGGAAGGAAAAAGCTCGCGGGAACTCTAGTGTCGTCAAAGACAAGACCAATGCTTAAAAAGAGATCTTCCTGCCTTACCTAGTGACCTAAGTCAAAGTCTTCTTAGACTATATTTGCATTAGTTCTTTTCTATAAATTTCATTGTATTGAGTGGATGTTTTAAATTTCCTATTAAATTAAAAATGTCCCGATTATTGTAGGTGTCATGACGATTCCATATGTTTTACTTAATTTATTTATTATTATGTAAGCTACTCCTTTAAATCATTCACCTATTACTAAAATCATTTCGTCTGCTATACTTTTATAATCTATTCTTGAGTCACTCTGTAAACAATTTCATTTTCATATTTTTAAAACCATTTCACACCGTTCACTTTATAAACTGTTTTGGCTATTATCCATTATAAACAATTTTGTTCATCATATGAATCTATTTCGTAGTCATTTTATAAACTATTTCATTGTCACTTTATAAACTAATTGGTTGTCAACTCGTAAACTATTTGTTACCATGATTTTAAACCCCTACTATCAATTTGTCAATTGTCACATGATTGTCTCGTAAACTATTTTGATATCATCTCTTAAATTATTCTACGCAATAATCTTGTGTCGTTATATATGTTATTTTGTATTCATCTTTACGCACTATTTTGCTACCTTATAAACCATATTTTTTTGCACATATAAATTTAAACATGACTTTAGTTTGACAAAATGAGGTACATCAATCGTTAGTCCTGATTTAATTCATAGCCTGAACTCATTATGTATATTTCAGGATGGACCCATTGCTTGATGAGAGTAGTCACCTTAATATTTTGCCAATATTCTTCACCTTTCCCTTATATTTTCTTTTCTCTTCCTTACAATTTCAACGAGATATTTTCTTTCCCATATTCATGATTTACCAATAAATTACGTGTGTATTCATGAGACCATATAACCCTACATATTTGTAGTTAGTGTCTGGTCATTGATGTATTCGTATTCATAAGATTGTAGAAATAAGAGGAATATCATTAAACAGTCATTCTGAAGTCACATTCCCATAGCCGAGAGACAACTACAAGCTACTAGTATTTCATGGATTAATAGGAATACTGTAGGATTCTAAAACTAACTGGACCTTATCCTTCTAATTGGATTATAACCCAAAAAACTAGGAGATTTCCTTCAATTGACGTCTCCTTTAGTGAGTTAGAAACTGTGAAGATTATGAGATTCTCGTACCGACGAAACTTCTAATGGACCTGAAGTTAAAGCAAAGGATGTAATTATTACAAGTACCTAGAACCTAGTCAACATTAATTTCGTGCCCACAGTTTTTATCCTTCTAAATGACATCGTCCCATCTATCTTAGACATTAAGTACGCTATTGAGCTAGTTAACGGAAGGCTAATAGGATCCAATACTATGCTTAGAGGCTGTATGTTAAGATTGTTAGGTCACCCATTCAATATTGACCTAACGCCCGTAGAACTTGGTAGTTTCGACGTCATCATCGGCATGGATTGGTTAGCAAACCATCATGCGGTAATCGTTTGTGATGAGAAAATTATGCGGAATGCCTATGGGGATGAAGTTTTGATAGTCCAGAGAAGTGGCAAAGAGAAGAAGTCGAGGTTGAGCATTATATCGTGCACCAAAACTCAGAAATATATTAAGAAGGGTTGCCAAATTTTTCTGGCACAAGTTACGAAGAAGGAAACCAAAGACAAGTCGGAGGAGAAGCGACTTGAGGACGTGCCTATCATACGGGACTTTCCAGAAGTCTTTCCAGAAGACTTTCCTGAATTACCACCGACTCGACAAGTTGAATTCCAAATCGAGTTAGTCCCTGGTGCTGCACCTGTAGCATGATCCCCGTATAAATTAGCACCGTCAGAACTGCAAGAGTTGTCTACTCAGCTGCAAGAACTTTCTAAAAAAGGGTTCATAAGACCAAGTTCCTCACCTTGGGGAGCCCCGATCTTGTTTTTCAAAAAGAAAGATGGATCTTTTCGGATGTGTATCGACTACCAAGAACTAAACAAACTTACTGTGAAGAACGGATACCCACTTCTGAGAATCGACGACTTATTTGATCATTTGCAAGGGTCAAGAGTCTACTCTAAGATCAACCTGAGATCTGGTTATCACCAACTCAGAGTTTGAGAGGAAGACATTCCAAAGACAGCGTTTAGAACACGCTATGGTCACTATGAGTTTCAAGTGATGCCGTTTGGACTGACCAACGCACCGGCGGTATTCATGAATCTGATGAATCGGGTGTGCAAGCCATATCTGGATAAATTCATGATCATTTTTATTGATGACATCTTAATCTACTCTAAGAGCGAGGAAGAGCACAGAGAACATCTTAAGTTAATTTTGGAGTTGCTTAAGAAGGAAGAATTTTACGCCAAGTTTTCAAAGTGTGAATTTTGGCTGTCGAAGGTACAATTTTTTGGTCACGTGATTGATAGTGAAGGCATTTACGTGGACCCAGCTAAGATTGAGTCAATCAAGGATTGGGCATCGCCCAAGACTCCAACAGAGATTCGTTAATTTCTAGGTCTTGCTGGCTATTAACGATGATTTATCGAAGGTTTCTCAAAAATTGCCAAGCCTATGACGAAGCTGACTTAAAAGAACGTGAAGTTTGATTGGAGTGAAAAGGCAGATGCTACATTTCAGCTGTTGAAGCAGAAATTGTGTAGTGCACCAATTTTGGCTTTACCCGAAGGTAGTGAAAACTTCGTGGTTTACTGTGATGCTTCTCGTAAAGGGTTGGGCGCAGTTTTGATGCAAAGGGAAAAAGTCATAGCCTACGTGTCACGCCAACTCAAGATTCATGAGAAGAATTACACTACACATGACTTAGAACTTGGAGTTGTAGTGTTTGATCTCAAAATGTGGAGACATTATTTGTACGGCACGAAGTGCGTTGTATTCACTGGTCATAAAAGTTTGCAGCATATTCTTGATCAAAAAGAGTTAAACATGAGACAACGTCGATGGTTGGAACTGTTGAGTGACTACGACTGCGAGATTCATTATCATCCGGGGAAGGCGAACGTGGTGGCTGATGCGCTAAGTCGCAAGGAAAGGATTAAGCCACCACGAGTTCGAGCCCTACTTATGACTATTGGTTTAAATATCCCTAAGAGAATTTTAAATGCTCAAACTGAGGCAAGCAAAGAGGAGAATTATGGAATTAAAGATTTGTGTGGTATGATTAAGAAGCTTGAACCCCGTGCTGACAGAACATTATGTTTAAGGAATAGGAGTTGGATACCCTGTTATGGTGACTTGAGAGCTTTGATTATGCACGAGTCGCATAAGTCAAAGTATTTGATCCATCCTGGATCGGATAAGATGTACCAAGATCTGAAGAAAACTGTATTGGTGGCCCAATATGAAAGCTGAGATTGCCACCTACGTCAGTAAGTGTCTGACCTATGCCAAGGTCAAGGCTGAATGCCAAAAACCATCTGGATTGTTAGTTCAACCTGTGATCCCGGTGTGGAAATGGGAAAACATTACAATGGATTTCATTTCTAAATTGCCAAAGACGTCGACTGGACAAGACACAATTTGGGTAATTGTTGATCGCCTTACTAAATCCACTCATTTTCTACCAATGAAGGAAGACGACTCAATGGAAAAGATGACTAGACAATACTTGAAGGAAGTAGTCACGAGGTATGGTGTGCCCGTTTTAATTATTTCTGATCGAGATGGTAGGTTCGCGTCTCAATTCTGGCAATCGCTTCAGAAAGATCTAGGTACTCAATTGGATATGAGTACGGCTTATCACCCTCAGACCGACGGTCAAAGTGAAAGGACCATCTGTTGATCCCTTTTGAACAGATCTTACTTAGCTTGTTAAAGCTTAGTTGTGTTGGATAGATCCAAAACAACTATAGTAGAAACTAAGATTGTAAATACTACAAACTATGCGGAATCTAGCTTGTAATACTAAGAAGAACAATGAAACAGTAAAACAAGATCTTACTAAACTTTCAATATATTAAACACAATCAAAGTTACAAAATAACCTTGAAACTATAAATACTAACTATATTTGCTATAAAAACTATATAAAACTTAATATCTAGATCTATGCTGTAGAGTTCCTTTTATACACCAAGGAAACCCTAATGGGCTTACAAAACGCGTCAAGTGATCAATGCATATCTATTCCTAATATATCTCATGCATATCACTTTAGCAGTACTAACTATTATAACTAACAGTACTAACTATATAATATAGCTCAGCGAGTCAGCTAATAAACTAATAGTACTAACTTTGTACTGGTAGCACTAACTATTACACTAGCAGCACTAATAACTTAGACAGTTTTCTCTAATCTTCAGCAGCAGCACAAACTTGAACCAGCAACATTAAGTTGTAGAAGGCTCTAATTCCCAACAATCCTCCCCTAAACTTGATATTCATCTTGTTAATCATCAAGTTTCTTCATTATCAGCATCTTGATCACTAGGATAGATGTACTCTTACATCACTATTCTAGAACTACTTCTTAAGTTGTGATCTTGTAAATCTAAGAAGGTCAAATGCCATTTCACTTTCATGATCAACTTCTAGTCTTCTATTTAACATCCTTGAAAGCATTTCTTGAGTAAGAGGATATTTCTTTTCTTTCATCATGTGAATAGCAATTCCATTATCCATCAACAATACATGAACTCCACACGAGTCAAATAATCTCCAGCTTATCAAGTTAGCCTTGTTGATTCCTCCAGACTTCATCTTCCTCATAAGGCTCAAATAATGTCTTTAGATCTCCCCAAAGCAACAAGTCATATCCTTCTGGACTTGTTGTATCATACCTTTTTTTTACCAGTCTGTGTAGATCCATTACATCTTGTCTGTCAAAGTCATCAAGCATTTCACTAAATATTTTGTAATTCTTAGAACTTCCATCTGCTTTGATGATTTGATAATACATCATGTTTTGAGTCAAAATGCGTGTCTTCCAATCAACTATTGGATATTTAGTAGCCAAGGATTCAACATCAATAGCAATGTCATCCCCTTGAACTATATCCAAACAAGCTCTAAGCTCCTCCTTTTCAGCATCATCTTGTAGTTTTTGTTTCTTGACACTCTCTTCATCATGTTCTGCTCTTGGTCTCTTCTTACTACTTTTTGCTTGCTTGCTACTGCTATCATCTTTCTTTCCACTGTCATCACTCATAGGAACAAAATCATTAATCCATTGCTGTTCCTTCTTGTATAACTTCTAAATTTCTTTAAAACTCTTGCTCTTTAGCTGATTGTGAGTGTACTTGCCCATGTGTTTCAGATAAGTAATCATCTGGTTTCTAAGTTGAGTTCTGGTTGGTGGTCTGTTTCTAATCTTTGCTGCTCTCTGGGCTGCAAAGAACTTCTTCCTTGCTGCAATGGTTTCCACCAAGAATCTAGCCTGTTCATCAACAGAAAATTGTTCTCTTTCTTGTTCTTGAAGTCTTGCAGCTAGCAACTCATCAGCATCCATCCTTGCTTAAACATCTTCCATTTGTTCAATCAATGCATCATCCTTGGCCTCTTGTTCTGCAGCTCTTTCCCTAGCAATCCTTTGCTCTCTCTCAAACTGGGCTTGTTCTTCTTCAAACAACCTTTGAGCTAGCTCTTCATCCATCTGAATCTATGCTTTTCTAGGGTTCTTTGGAGTAGGTTCAGGCTCCACCATCTTACCTTTACCTTTATCTTGGCTTTGTACTGTTGGTATTGGTGTTGCTCTCCTTTGTTCTTCTTCAACATTATGAATCAATACTGAGGTTGTCCTTGGTCTTGCACTCTTAATGGCCATATATGTATCAGTAATAGTTGTCATCTCATCATCAAAAATATCCTCAATAGTACTTATAGAAGGACCAGCAGCACTACCATTTGAAGGCTCAACAGTACTAACATTAATACTAGCAGTATTAAGTGTATCCCCAACAATAGTAATTTGGTCAGCAGTACTACCACCTTCAACATTCTCCATTGGATCATCAAGCACATCAAAGTCACTATCTTTAAACATTGGCTTTGTCTTGTTACTTTTCCTACCCTGTTTAGATACATTCTCCTTATCCAAACCTTTTCTCCTGGAGGTACCAATCTTGAAGAGCTTCATCCCTAGAGTTCTTTCCCTTAGTGCCTTTTCAAATCTTTTAACTTTCTTTTGCAGCTTATTGATCACCAAGTATTGAGCAGTCTTTGATTGTTCAAAGGCAAGAACCCTATTTGACAAATTTGTACAAATGGCCATCAATTCATTTATGTTAGGTCTACCCTCATCACTTCCAGGTGTGTGACCTCCCGAGAGAGGTGAATCATGGGGTGTTGGTGATACAAAATCCGTCAAATCAACTTGATGTTCCATAATGTCCTCCCTCTGGGTGTGTTAACTCCTAGGAAATGTGAATCATAAGAATGTTTAGATGCCCTCTCAGACCTAGTCTGAGCAATGGCACCCCCTCATGGCTTCTTGGCACATGGGTCTGTCACCTAAACCAATTTCCTGAGAAAGAGGATCATTAGACATTGCCGTGGATTGGGTCTTAGTTATGTTACCACTGGCCTGTGTTGCATCTAAGCTAGCAGCAGTAGTGGTAGCCCTCACCACTCTGTCATCCCTCTCCTTAAAGACAGCCTCATCTGCTACATTTGGTATAGGCACACTAGTCTGAGGTAACTGAGTGTCCTTTTGTAAGGCTTGCCTAGGTGATTGAGTATTTTAGGGTGATGATAATTCAGTAACAGGGATTTGTTCTTCAATTATGGGTTGAGTAGTTGAAGATGGTGGTTGGGGTTCAGAGGGTTGTCCTGAACCTTCACCCCCAACTACTGGTGGTGCCAACATTGATGCAAACAATGGAGTAACTCTCCCTGAAAAATCTTTTCCTTTTCTTTTCATATTAGTGAAAACCTTTTTAGTATGTTTAGGTGTTTCATAAGTATCATTAAAAGGTTCTGTAAGAGAAATCTGATTATTCAAAAAGAGTTGTAAAAACCTTGGATACATTAAAGATTTCTTTGTATTGGTATCCAAGTTCCTCAACATACCATTAAAAATTAGTTTAGAAAAGTTAAACTTTTGACCAGTAGCTAAACAGATAACTGCAGATGTTGTATTAGTGGAAAATTCATTACAAGAAGTAGATTTTGAACTTAGGCAGTGTAAGATGGTATGTATGAGGTACTTCCATTGCGGAGAGAAGATAGCTTTTTGAAAAGTAAGTTTGTCAGAATCACTCTCATACCCTATCAATGCAAGGTTTATTCCCAAAAATAGCAGGTAATTGTTAGACAATAATACCAACCCTCATCATTAAAGTGAAAGCACACATTCACTGATGATTCTGATATTACTATTGTCTTGCCATCAACTGTGGCATGAATTTGCTTCACATCATTGACTGTTTGAGAATTTGTTAATATCTAAAACAGCTCAAAATAGAAGCATAGATAGGTAGACTTACACAGTTAAGGCATAGTGTACAATGCTAGCAGTAAGAAAGTCCACTATCTCATGAAAATCAACATTCCCTTCTGATTTCTCTAAGCATGCGACCATGTTGTGTTGATCAACAATCTTCAAATCCGTCATAGATGACTAACTGATGATGAATTTATGGAGTCGGTGATAAATTAAATTTGGGTTTGAAATCGAAAGAGTATTAAAGAATATTGGGTGATCGTATGCGCTTAAATAGATAAAAAGGAAACCTATAAGCGAAGTTATCCTTTTATAGACCCAAAATTCCCTCAACAGTTGTAACTCTAACGAACTTCAACGGTAACCCAGCACTACTAACTTTGGCTCAACAACACTAACTTTTGCCTAGCAGTACTAACTTTTGCCTAGCAGCACCAAATCCTGCCTAACAGCATTAACTTTACAACTATCAGTATTAACTCCAAATTCATCACTAATATCATCTTCAAACTTCATCAATCATAACTCAACAAACACATCTTCAGAGATTAAGTAATCTAATGCTAGCAATCAAAAAGTTAAATTTGCTAACATCAAAAGTCTTTGTGGTAAGATCTGCAACATTTTAGTCTGTGTGAATCTTGATCACCTGAATTAACTTCTTCTCATAAGAATCTCTGATGAAATGGTGCCTTATCTATATGTGCTTGGTTTTAGAGTGAAACATTGGATTCTTCACAATACAAATGGTGCTTTCATTATCAATATAAATCTTGGTGTGCATGAAATTAAACCCATAATCAAGCATTTGATTTTAGATCTATAACACCTATCCATAACAATTAGTAGCAGCAACATACTCTACTTCAGTGGTAGAGTTGGCAACTATAGTCTGATTTTTACATTGCCATGAAAGCAACCTTTTGCCAAGAAATTGACAACCTCATGTTGTAGATTTCCTGTCAAGGCTAGCTCCAGCATAATCACTATCAGAAAAAGCTTCCAAGTCAAATGGTGAATCTCTAGGATACCAAAGGCCCAATTTTGGCTGACCTTTTAAGTATCTAAAGATCCTCTTCACTGCATGAAGATGTGAAGTCTTTGGTGTAACTTGAAACCTTGCACAAGCACAAACAGCAAACATTATGTCAGGCCTAGAAGCTGTTAAGTACATCAATGATCCAATCATTGATCTGTATAAGTGAACATCTACATCCTCAGCTTCTTCATCCTTGAGCAATGCCTTGTTAGTCTCTATTGGAGTGCTTGCTGTCTTAACTGAGGAGAAATCAAATTTCTTAAATATATCAGCCACATACTTGTCTTGGCTGATGAAGATACCATCATCTCTCTGCATGACCTGCAACCCTAAAAAGAAAGTGAGCTCCCCCATAGAACTCATCTGGAACTTCTTGTGCATCAAACTTTCAAACTCTGTACATAAAGACTTCTTAGTAGACCCAAAGATGATGTCATCTACATACACCTGCACTAATAGGATATCACCTTGGTTCTTCTTGATAAACAAAGTCTTATCAATGATCCCTCTTCTAAATCTATTTTCTAATAAGTAGGTAGACAAGGTCTCATACCAGGCTCTAGGAGCTTGATGTAGACCATATAAAGCTTTTTCTACCTTATAAACTTTGTCAGGGAACTGTGGATCTTCAAAACCAGGAGGTTGGCACACATACACCTCCTCTTTAATAGTACCATATAAAAAGGCACTCTTCACATCCATCTGGTACACAATAAACCCCATAAATGATGCATAGGCCAAAAATAACCTGATTGCTTCTATCCTAGCAACAGGAGCAAAAACCTCATCATAATCAATTCCTTCTTCTTAGGTGTAACCTTGTGTAACCAGTCTTGCCTTGTTTCTAACTACTATCCCTCTCTCATCTTTCTTGTTTCTATAGACCCATTTTTTTCTAATGGCATGCTTGCCTTTGGGTAAATCAACCAATCTCCAAACCTTCTGCAAACTAAACTATAGCAACTCATCTTGCATTGCCTCTATCCAGCTTGGATCTGTCAAAGCTTGTGTCACCTTCTTGGGTTCTATTTGTGAGAGAAAACAGGCAAATAAGCAGTTTTGATCATCTTTGTGATTTTTCTCCTCTGCTTTTTGATGTAACTAACCATATCAAGTTCTTCAGAGATCTTGGTTATCCTCCTTGTTTGAGTAGCTGAATTTATGTCTCTAATAATCTGATCTTTAGGATGATCCTTGTGAATTCTGGTTGTGGGAATAGGACTGACACTCATGGTTGTTTCCAAGTTGTTGAGATCAGCCTCTACACCCACATCTTCATTATCATATGCACCACTAAAGATACTAGTACCCTAAAGATCAGTAGTATCCTCCAAATCAGGCATAAGAGGATCAGTAGGAAAGTCATCATTTAGAAAAGTAGCAACATTAACAGGGATTGATCCACCAAGATTTTCATAAGAAGATCTAGCAGCATTAATAGGAGTGGACATCTTGTAGGTACTATTGCCATTGGTATCCTTGTCTTGTACAAAAACACTTTCAAACTCATTCCTTTGGGCTCTTTCTCTTCTTGGATCCACAGTAGTAAAAGAAGAACTAACATCATTAACTGATGAACTAATAGTATTAACTCTGTTAGTGCTGTTAGTATTAGTAGCCTCCCCTTGACCAGACAATCTTTCAATTTCTTGTCCAAATTGTTTTCTAAGAGCCTCTTCTTGATCTCTAACATCCTTCTCTTGACCTTCTTTTAATGGATCCTGAGCTTCATTAGTCTTTTTACCAGCATCATTAGCAACTGCATCCTCTGAGCTCTGTGGACTATCATAAAGTAATGGTAGCAGAATATATTGTTGAGTAGGTACTGCATCAACATTATCCTTGATACATCCTTTAGGACTTCCTCCAAATGCAACAAATCCACCATCAATCTCCTGATAATCTGTAAGAAAGGACTTGTTTCCAGTCATATGCCTAGAGCATCCACTGTCAAAAATTCCTTGATCCTGTAAAGTATATTGTGGATTACCCTGCACTCAAAATAAGAGAATTAGTTTCTCTTGGGGACCTAAGTCATTACTGACTTGAGTCTGACTTGTAGATCAACATAGTCAAATCTTTTAAGCATGTATGATCCACTATCTTTGGAGGTATGGTCAATAACATTTCCTGTTAGTCTCCAAATCCAGCATGCTAAGGACTTAACAACATTTTTCCCATTTCCCACAGTAGCACTAACTACTGCTTTTGGCCCAGTAGTAGTTAGATTGTTAACCCTAGCAGTATTAACTTTTTCATTAAACTTATTGGTTTTAGCTACTGATTTTTGGTTAAAAGCCCTTTTTACTGGTGAATGTGCTTTAAAATAAGAATATGTTATGGGTAATGCATCATTCACTTTTTGTTTAGGGGCAGCAGTATTAACAGGCATGGCAGTACTAATTGATGCTACTGCTCTTGGAGAGCTTTGCTTAGCAGTATTAACTGGTACTTGTCCTGAATTTGTTACAACTGCTGTTGGAACAAAATTCCTTTTAGGATGTGGGTGATTATATTATTTTGTGGTTCACACCTTCTCAGCATTGTTCCATACTGGTCTAATTTTCCTTTGACCAGTAACCCTTCCCTTATTATTCAACACTGGTTTTTTCTAACCATTTTCTCTTGTCATGAAAAATCACAGTCTTGATTAATGAATTAAAAACTAAAAACTTCCCACAAACAAAACAAAGCTTTCATTATAGACACAAACCATTTCCTAGTTTCTGAGTCATCAACCCATTCCAATTTCTTCTATTATTCCTAGGACTTTAACTTTTCCTATGATACTCTACTTGCCTATGTGTGTTTTCCTTAATAACAGATTTTACATTCTCATTAGATTTGACAAAATTGATTTTAGTAAACTTTGGTTTTGTCTGATCAGATTTAGGTCTAAACACACTATCATTATCACTATCAGTGTCCCAATCTTTAATGATAGGAGCACTTTTCAAGGCCTAAACATTTATAGATTTATTCTATAATATCCTTACTAGTCTTAGATATACTAGTTTCAGTTTCACTCACTTTAGTCTTATAGACAGAATCATCTAACCCAGCAAAGGATAAGTTAGGTCTTGAGGGCATGTAGTTCCTAGTGTAGGGAGGGGGAACTGCATGAAACCCTTTACCTGTTTTGAATCTATCATTTATTAGACTATCATCTACATCACTTTCTCTACTATTAAACACACTATGAACCACTTCACTCTTATTTATTTGACTATCATAACCAAGACCAACTTTGTCTTTAGCACTTATTTGACTATTTATCACTTTAGTTAGATTCTTTGATGATTCTTCAAATTTTTCTAGTTTATGTTTCAAATCATCTTTCTCTTTTAAAGCTTCTTCTAACTAATTTTTAAGGTATTTGATAGAAATATCTTTCACTTGGACATCATACTTTAAAAATGCAATATCTTCTTCATAAACAGCTTCATTCTTTTCATGTACAACTATCCTAGCTTCTAATGATTCAAATCCTATTTGATAACCTATAATTTCTAGATTAGATTTATTAAGGAGTCTACATCACACGCTGTTTTGATCCATATACATTGTTGAAGAGTTCGATAGATTTTAAGCAATCTTTAAGCAATCAGTTACCACAGAGTCTAGCCTTTATGACTTGTATACCTTAGGATGTATAAGCCATTAGAGCAAAGTTTGTGATTCCTTCTTCAGCCTGAGAGATCCAATCATAACAACCTATCCCATCTTGAACAACCAAGGCATTTGTAGTAGATGTATCCACTAGTGCATTCCTTCTTGGACCATCTCCATTTCTATTCCCCTGATTCCTTGGCGCCCTGCATTCTCTAGCAAAGTAACCTCTCATGTGGCAATTGTAACATTCAACCTTTGTCTTATCAAAGCCAACAGTTTCTTTACCATTGAAATTCAGATTCCTTCCTGTCTTCTTTAAGAATCTTTTCACCCTCATGGTAAGCATGGCCACCTGCCATTTGAGATCCATCTCTCAAGTCCATCAATATCAATCTGCTCTAATCATCTTGTCTAATTGTGGACAATTAGATTGATTAGCAAAGAAGGAAAGCATGACATCATCAGCATAAGTTGAGGAAGAAGCTTGTCCCTGTGAACTAGCAGTAGAAACTTCATGAGTAGTATTAACTGCTTCATGAGTACTGCTAGTGTTTTCTAAAGATACAAAAGCCACATTCTGAGAGTTTGAGCTTGAGCTTGATTGGACTTTAATCTCAGATTCAGACACACTTAAATATTATTATACAAATCAACCATGCTCAATGTGTCTAGATTAGATTTGTTTCTGATTATTAAAGCAATATTGTTCTAAGCTGATGGTAGACTTCTCAGCAACTTCATATTTGCATCTTCCTGAGAGACAACTTCCCCGTGAATTTCCAATTGGCTAATGAGTTTCTGAAACCTATCATAGGTTTTATCTAGTCCTTCAGATCTTGATGCAGCAAAATTCTCATATTGCTGCTTCAGAATGGTTTTTTGCATTTTCTTTGATTCTTTGTTGCCTCCAAACCTGGCCTTGATTGCTTCCCATAAGGTCTTTGCATCCTTGATTCCATGAAACTTCAATAGGTGCTCATCAGGAATGGCCAACAACAGAGTGCTTTTTGCTTTCAATTCATTCTTTCTTGCTAGCTTTTGTTCAGCAGTTTTAGGAGGAATGGGACCTTCAGTACCAGCACTAGCTGATGCAATAGCAGGTGCATCACCATTCACAATAACCTCCCAAAGAGCATAATCAGTGTGAGTAAGATATTGCTCCATTCTCATGCTCCATAGATCATAGTCTCCTGTTTTGAGTATAGGAAGTTTTAGTGCAAACACTGTTTGGGTAGTTTCTGACTGTGATTCCATCTTCTCTTTGATTATGAGATCTTGTGTAGATATAGTGTTCTTCTTATTCAGAGTTTCTCAACAAGCTCTGATACCACTTGTTGATCCCTTTTGAATAGATCTTACTTAGCTTGTTAAAGCTTAGTTGTGTTGGATAGATCCAAAACAACTATAGTAGAAACTAAGATTGTAAATACTACAAACTATGCGGAATCTAGCTTGTAATACTAAGAAGAACAATGAAATAGTAAAACAAGATCTTACTAAACTTTCAATATATTAAACACAATCAAAGTTACAAAATAACCTTGAAACTATGAATACTAACTATATTTGCTATGAAAACTATATAAAACTTGATATCTAGATCTATGTCGTAGAGTTCTTTTTATACACCAAGGAAACCCTAACGAGGCTTACAAAATGCGTCAAGTGATCAATGCATATCTATTTCTAATATATCTCATGCATATCACTTTAGCAGTACTAACTATTATAACTAACAATACTAACTATATAACTAACAATACTAATAAACTGACAATACTAACTTTGTACTCGCAGCACTAACTATTACACTAGCAGCACTAATGACTTAGATAGTTTTCTCTAATCTTCAGCAGCAGCACAAACTTGAACCAGCAGTATTAAGTTGTAGAAGGCTCTAATTCCCAACACCATCCAAACCTTAGAAGATATGATTGCGTGCTTGTGTGATCGATTTCGGAAAAAGTTGGGATAGGCATCTACCTTTGGTAGAATTTTCGTACAACAATAGTTATCACACGAGTATCAAAGCTGCACCATTCGAAGCACTATACGATCGTAAGTGCCGATCGCCTATCTATTGGGCTGAGGTTGGAGATGCTCAGCTCACTGGCCCAGAAATCATTCACGAGACTACAGAGAAGATCATCCAAATCAAGAAACATATTCAAGCCGCACATGATAGACAGAAGAGCTACGCCGATAGGAGACGTAAGCCATTGGAGTTTGAGGTTGAAGATCAGGTTATGTTGAAGGTATCGCCATGGAAAGTGGTGATACATCATATTGGACCTTTCAAGGTACTTGCTAAAGTTGGAATAGTCGCTTACCGATTGGAACTCCCGGATTAACTAAGTCGTGTCCATTGTACTTTTTACGTTTCCAATATGAAAAAGTGTCTTTCCGACGAGCCGCAAGCTATTCTGTTGGACAAAATTCAGATTGATGACAAGCTTAATTTCATTGAGAAACCGGTTGGAATCATGAATCAGGAAGTTAAACGTTAGAAGCAGAGCTGTATCCCGATTGTGAAGGTCCGTTGGAATTCTAGGCGAGGTCCTGAGTTTACTTGGGAGCGCGAGGACCAAATGAAGAAAAAGTATCCGCATCTCTTTGCTAACCCTGCACCTACGTTTAAAGTTACGTCTTAAGCTTTAAGGAAAAAGCTATTTTAAACGGGGGAAGGATGTCACACCCCGTAAATTCCAGGTCAATTTTTTACCGGGAAGTTAACCCGCGTAAATCTAAAAAACGTCATCGGATGCGTTCTGACATCGGATTTTGATTAGTTTAGATATTATATGAGTTATTTTATATTTTCTAAGTGTTTTATAGTTTAAGATCACTTCCGATTCTTATTTTTACGATTTAACGTTTAATTTGTGTTTTTCGCGTTTTTGACCTAACGGAACCCTAGAAACCCGAAATCTTTTCGTAAAAACTTTAGTTATCGTATATCTCGTGTTGATAAGTCAAAATTTTCATTCATATCCCTCCACTCCCCTCAAACCCATGATATATACACATATGCATACTCAAAATTAATTAAATGGCATCTTATTTTGAAAATTCCACCCATGTGTGCATGTAAGATGCATAAAGTGACATATGAGCAAGTCCCCTTCATGCACAAGGATCCAATTTGACTTAGGCATGTGACACTTGATCACATGTACACCATTTAACCTAAAACCATGAACCAAGACTTGTATAATGGACCTTGACTAGAAAATTTTGTTTGGTCCCTCTCCTTGAACCACATAACCGGACGCACCCTATAGACCACAAAGGTGGATGGTGAAAGCTTTCCACTTAGCCAAGGTTCACACCAAATGCCCTAAACCCTAACTCCTACCCTATATAAACCTCCTTATACACACATTAGGTCATTCATCACTTCCATAGCCTCACAAAAAAAATTCTTTTCTCTCCCTTTGTCTTTGAAACCCATGGCCACCACCACACACACATACACTTTCCATTTCTTTGATTTCTAGCAAGATACAAGTATACCAAGTTCATTTCTAAGGTTACCTAAGGTGGTTTCAAGTATTATTTGGTTGATTTAAAGGTTTTCTCAAGATCTAAAAGTTAGGGTTTTTAATTTTATTAGTGGGTTTTCAAAATCTAGTGATTTTGGGTATAGATCTTGTGTTATTGCTTCTTGTTCTTCATTCTTGTAAGCATTTCTTGATATTTCTTTCGTTCTTATAAATCTTGTTCATGCTTAAGAATCCATGTGTTTGTGGCACTTTTATAAAAATAAATGAAATAATATATTGTTATCTTTTATAAAAATGGAAGTAATATGTTTATGACTTTGGGATCTTGGTGAGGTGAGTTGAAAAGTGAGTTGCAACAATAGAAATGAAGGGATTAGGTTAGTTTTAGGTGTGGTTTTGTTATGGATTAGTTGTAAATAGAGATTAGGCTAGATTAGGCCTATTGTGAAGTTTGGTGTGATTTTTGGAAGCATTTGGGAAATACATAGTTGCTGATCTGAAATTGTTTTGGGTTTTGGGCGACTTAGGAATGTTTTCATTAGGCGTAAAGGTAGTTTTTGGAGAGCTCGTTTCGAATAGATAGTTTTTCATATATTGTACACTAAAATCGGACTTAAAACGGCCAAGTTATAGCCAAATTAATCTTGAAACATTTTTCGGCAAAACCCTTTTGATGTAGTGCTGTTTGAAAAATAAAATGAGGTTTTCGGATACTTTCGGACATTTTTGGACTTTCTAAACGTTGGCGAAACATATAAAAACATTAGGTTATTAATTAGAAACATTTGAAATGTCATAAAAACATGTAAATGATGTCGGGATTGATAAATGAGGTAGGATTCCAAAAATAGTAACTTTTATTATGTTTTAGCGAAACGGACATAGAAGTTAAGCGATTAAGACTAGTTAGTGCGTTTTAAAAATATGGAAACTTAACAAAATATAGGGGACGGTATTAACGTCTTGAAACTAAAATCTTTCCTAAAAAGGAAACTTTCTATAAATGGTAACTTTTGGAAAAATGTCGGGATTCAACGAAGAACGTTATAATTTCACTAAGTCGTTTTTGAGAAATAAAACCAAAACACAAACACACATGGATGTCTTTCTATAGTAAGCGTTTCGTGCTATATTTAGTATACTTTCTGTTTTCCTAAGACGCGTTATTTATCTAGGTCGCGGCTAGATTTCTATATCATCTTTCATTTACGTGATTTATCGTTCGCTCATCTTGCTAAGGTGAGTTCATAGCCCCACGTTTTTACTACTTGATTTACTATTTGAGGTGAGAAACATTGCTTGCTTTTAAACATTGGACACAAATGCTTTACGTTTTTTCCAATCTTGTTTACGTGTTGCCTAAGTAAATGTTGAAACTTGTATGCCCGAGTTATCATGAACCGTTAGTTACTTATGATTAGTTGGATTGGTAAGTGAGCGCGAGTGTTATAAATAGATCTATTAGGACTAATCATCCCTATCCGTGTAAGTAGCTCTTACATGATCAACGGACGTATACCATGTCGAGTGATACGGTGAAGCGCCATGTTGGCACCCGTCAGGGCAAGTCTATTAAGCATTTTGCATGATCCCATTACATTTAGCCTCGGTATCATGAGCTTAGCGCAACATATATGCCTTTTTATGTGAAGTTGTATCTCCTATAACTGTCACTTGCGTTTTGCAAAATTTGTGGTCCATTCTTATATCAAATACAAACCTATGAATTCACCAACTTTATGTTGACGTTTTAGCATATTTTTCTCAGGTGCTTAGCTGTGGATGTCTTTGATTGCTATATGATGTCGCTTTGCATTGGACCGATTTTCAAGACTATTATTATCTGTTTTAACATCGTTGTCAAATTTCTAAAACTTTTATTCGCTTTCGCATATTATCTATAAACCTATGTAAAACTTTAACTATTTTCATTTAATGCAACGATGTTGGATTTCTAAACGTACCCTTAGAGGCCATTCTTTGTATCTTGTGTGATGTATATTATGACGTCACGCCCCCGGACACGTGTTTCCGTCCAGGGCCCGTTTGGGGGTGTGACATAGAATCTTGCAAGTCACCTACCGCAAAGTTGTTTGATGTTGACTCTAGAAGGATTTCCATTCGTCACTGTGAATACTAATGAGTATCACTCTGAATGTTCTGGCAGAATCACAAGGATAATGCGTTGGACTCTTGATAACAGCTTGTGAACTTGATGTTGTTCAACAAGTGTTTGTCATAAAATATGTCCTAATGAGATTTATTTTATTGATCTCTTGGCTCTAGACTCGATTAGTGCGTTTTGGTTTTAGTAATCGGAGGCTGGAGCAGACTGCCACCTATTCAATATCAACTAACTCAGAGTGAGAAAGTCAATAGAAGTCGTGTGTATCTCCGTGACAAATGAAACAAGTATCTTTTGAGAGAAACTCGAATGGCTGGGAAGGGTTGTGCAGTGCATCACTAGGTCTATGATGTCGTGTCTTCAATACCAGAATTCATCTTTGTGAATCTGATAGATTATGTATTGACCTGGTTTTTGCATAAATTGTGTGGAGGGCGGCTTTCTTTAGACCGTTTATCCATACATTTCTTTTTCATTCTTCAACCCCTTCAATGCTTACCAAGACGTCATTACCAACACCTTGTTGTGATTATTCCACTTCGCGGACACGAAGTTGCCGATAACCAGACCGTAAATCAATCTTCGAATAAACACTAGAACCTTGCAGATGATCAAATAAGTCATCAATCCTCGGTAATGGATATTGATTCTTGATTGTCAACTTGTTCAATTCTCGGTAATCTATGCACATTCGGAACGATCCATCCTTCTTCTTCACGAACAATACTGGAGCTCCCCACGGCGACAAGCTCGGTAGAATAAAACCTTTCTCTGACAAATCTTGTAGTTGCTTGGACAACTCCTTCATTTCAGATGGTGCTAAACGATATGGCACACGCGCCACAAGTGCAGCACCTGGAATAAGATCAATACAGAATTCAACTTGCCTGGGTGGCGGAAGTCCAGGTAATTCTTCGGGAAATACCTCTGGAAAATCTTAGATAACAGGAACATCTTCTAGTCACTTCTCCTTTGATTCTTGTTCAGTTGCTTGAGCTAAGAATAGCTCACAACCCATCTCGATATGCTTTTGAGCCTTAATGCAAGAAACGATCTTCAATCGAGAATTATTTCTATTACCTTCGATAACCAACGTCTTACCCTCCAAGGGAATCCTAACCTTCTTCTCTCTATACAAAATAGCAGCATCATATCGTGATAACCAATCCATCCTAATAATGATATCAAAACTTCCTAGTTCTATTACCATTAAATCGATTAGAAAAGAACGGTTTAAAAGGTCAAGTGTACATCCTATTAATACATTATTGGTACTTACTACTTTTCCATCGGCCAATTCAACTTCATAGTTAGTATCTAACTCAACCGGTTCAATATCAATAAGGGTACTAAAATTTGTAGACACAAAACTTTTATCGGCACCCGAATCAAATAAAGCAGTGGCATATTGATTATTGAGTAAGAATGTACCAGTAACGACTTTTGGATCTTGCTGAGCATCCATAGCTCACAACTTGTAAACAGCTCCACAATTATTTCCACCTTGTCCATTCTTTTTCAGCTTAGGGCAATCTCTCTTTCGGTGACCCTTTTCATTGCAATTAAAACAAGACACATCCTTCCCGTCGAGGCTCCAACAAGCAGTAGGGGTGTTCACGGGGCGGTTCGGTTCGGTTAGTTGGAAGATTTGAACTATCCATCGCGGGGCGGGTAATTCATTTTACTATCCGAAACCGAACCGTACTAGGCGGGTAACCGGACATGCGGTTACCCGAAATGAGCGGTTACCCGCGGTTTGGGTCACGGTTAACCATTCTAGACGTAATAAACTAATCTAGAACGTAAAATGTCATTTTAGTCTAATTAGTTATCATTGAACATATAGATTAAAGTCATACTATAGTATTTCGTCACAATAACTGCATTCAAATTAACATACATAGCATATTAACCAAAATTATTTATTCGACATTTATAAGTTTCAATCACGTTGATCAATTTTCACACATAGATGTTAATATTAGAAGAAAAAGACGACGTTATACAATAAAAGTAGTGCAAACTATAATCAATAATTGTACAATTATTTAAATATTTTGTTAAAACATTCATGTATAGTATACACGGTTCGGTTCGGTTAACCGCGGATATCTAAAAGTAAAAACCGTAACCAAACCGTGATAAGCGGGTTTTTTCGGTTTCGGTTTTTTTCGGTTTCGGTTATTTCGGTTTCGGGTTTTTTCGGTTTCGGTTTGAACGGTTCGGCTCGGTTTGTCGGTTTCTCGGTTTTTTTGAACACCCCTACCACAAATGGAAGAATCTGATCATCAGATCTTATGGGAGCAGGAGTGGGAACATTCTCATTAGCCATGTTGTCTGCACAAAGATATCAACAAAGATAGGCAGACATAACATATAGTTGACGTTAGATGAGAACATTAGTCATGATGATTGACAAGCTTCGATTGATTACGGTGAGATTAAGTCAACTTTGGTCAAAGATATCAGATGAACACTTACCAGTTAACAAGTCCTGGATGGGAATTAACTAGGTAATTGTGCCTTTGGGTTAGGCCGTGAGAGGGTATTGGGACTAATGGGGGGTCTTTCAACATCAGCATGCAGTCATATGCGATGTGCCCTCACCACTTACCTCACACTTACACCACACTAAGAATCCCAATAAAAGGAGGAACGTAAAGTGGCACGTAAAAAGAACACGCTAGACAGGATCCAGCATACAGAAAGAAATCAATTGGTAGGTAAAAGAGTCAAATACTATCTCAAGCAAGAACAAAGATCTCCCAATAAGGCAAAGAGAGTGGACAGGTATGATAATCTATAGAGGAGAGAATCACCTTTAAAAAATAGATATTCTTGCAGACCATTGCTAAATGAAGAAGAATATAGCAATCAATGCTATACCTCTCAGCTACCAAAGTACTACTCTAGCACTCTATAACGCTTATTCTCTTCCAACCCCACACACGCATTGACTGACTCGTCATTCTAGTCGGCTACTTCTATAGCAGCATAACTCAACTCTACTAGTCAAGCTGTACGCGAACTGTCTGTGCGTACGAGCTGATGCCAAGATGTTCAGGCCACTGCTTAGTGAATCATTTGATGACACACTGAAGACTTAGTAAATTTTGAGCACTCGTCAAACATAGTCTCAGCATTTAACGTTGCTAGATCCTCTTATGTCACAGACGATCAGGATTGCGCAGAGACTTCTCTTGCAAGTACTAAGTAGTTATGGGGGATTTCTAAGGAGATCACGCATACGAAGTCTCCTATCCGACATTCGAAGCAACCACTACACAACTTTGACGATCTCACTCGTGTGTCTATATCACTCACTCTATGCAAACACCCAGAGCAAGTACAAGTCTTACAAGAGTAACGTTGAAAGATCATCATTTGAGTATCACCGAGTCAGACTGCGCAGACACTCTATTTAGTATGCAGCCTCTCAACAACATTGTACATGCTCCTATAGATCAGTCTATCTCATATGTAAAGAAGATCGTTCTAGTCCGCGATCGCCCACTAGACCTCCAACCTTAGTCTATTAAATCATATTTCTCATAGCATTCCGCAATGCAATTACATGTGAGTAGTTCGAAGATCACTCATATCTCACTCACCGGTATACACTCAGGTAGACTGCTGGCGAGCTCGAATTATACAATCTGGAGCGTTACAGCACTAATATAGCGGTCACTATACTTGGAACTTACTGAGGTGGTGTGTCATTATGAAGGCGGCGTCAGTGTTGCTATTAATAAGCTCTGGTGGTCCTCTGTATTTCTAGGTCAAGAGTGTTGCTTGGCTCCTCTCACGCGGTGCTATACGTCTGCAACTATTGGGTCATGACAAGATGAGTAATAGATCAGCCTCGATCGCACGTTTTAGGAGCTAGTATATATGCACGTCACATGGGTCCAGCACTACGGTTACACGATGACTATACGGGTCTATTTTGTAGTTATGGCGAAATTGGAGGACAAGGTGATAATATATTTGTAAATGGGAGAAGAATAGGAAGGGACCTTTCGAAATAGAGTGGGGGTGAATTTGGATCATTGACTCATGGGTGGTGGAGATGGGGAATTGTATTGAGTTGAAGGGAGGGGATTGATATGGTAGGAGATAATATGTTTAGTGTGGTAAGATTATTAATCATGTATGTATGAAATAGATAAGGAGGGAAGTTTATTTTGGGGGGTATATAAGGATTGTTGGGTTAGGTTGGTATAATTGGGTTGGGATGATGTAGGAATTGATTGGAAGTGTAATAAGGAGAAAGAAAATAAGTGAGAATAATAAAGTTAGAGTGGTAATAATGAGAATGATAATAATGAGAATGATAATTAAGGAGGATGATAATAGTATGGAGAAGATGGGTAGTGGGAATGTTTTTATGAATGTGTTGAGGGGATTAGGTGGTATATTTTTTAAGAGAGCTTTAGTGAAGATGTATGGTAAGGGGGAGATGGTGAAGGTATTATATTGATTGATGTTGAGTGGTGGATGGATTAGGGGGGGGTGGTTGATTTTGGTTTGGGGTTTGGTGGATTGTTTTTTTGGTTATTATTATATTATTTGTTGTTGTTAATTTTGTGTGGATGGGATGGGGGTTATAAAAATTTTGGGGAGTTAGGTTTTGGGGATGGGGGATGGTAGGATGTTGTATTTATGAATTGATGTATTGTGATTGTAAGAGTTTGGGGGAGGTGGTTTGTTTTGATGGGGGTGGGAGGGTTGTGGTGTGTTATGGGGGAATGTTGGGATGATATTGGTTTTGCGGTTTTGGTTGAGTATTATTGTTGGTGTAATGGGGTGTTTGTTTTTTGAATGGTTGGGTTTGAGGGGATTTGGGTTAGAAATGGATTATGGTTGGTTGAATGATGAGTTGGAGATAAGTGTTTTATGGAGGTTTTGGGGATTATGGTTGGGGGGTGGGGATGTGTGGGGGGGTGATATATTTTATTGTTGGAATCCTAAATTTTTATAAAGTATGTATGAACCAGTTTCAATCCTTATAATATTGCCCAAAAGGGTAAGAGTATATAGAACAAAAAAGAGTTTAGTGTTTATTGCTTTCGCCGCAATATAATGAAAAGTGATCAAGAAATTAGTAAGATCAATAAAGATAGTATGGACAGTGAGATCGTTGATTTTCCAAAATGTATGGGTCTACTATAACAAATACAGTACCACATAAATAATATCTACTGTTGCACTAAGCTCATGACACTGAAGCTCGACATCTATGTATGCAATTTAATGCAAATAAAGGCCCGTGTAGATGTTCAAACCCGTAAACATCCAAATTGCTCCGACATGTATGCATTCGTGTTTCAGTACTGTCGAAACTAGTGAGAGCTACTCACCCGAACAGGGATGTCAATCCCAAATGATACAATTAAAAAATAGAACCAACTCGCGCTTCCTCAACCGGTCCTCCGGTCAAGAATTTAACAGTTCATGATAATGGGCAATGGTGGGTTATGTTACTTAGGCACATGTAAACAGGAGATGATAACCGAAAACACTTGTGTCCAATAAAAATTAACCATTGTATTCGTAAATAGCTTTGAGTACTTAAATCCATAAGTAGAAAAGAGTGTGATATAAATCAAGTAATTGAGTTTGTAATGAGTATGTAAACAACTTCGTAAACGTGTATGCAAATGAGTACGTGACAAAGTATGAAACCAAGTTTGTAATCAACCATGTAATTGTGTTTGTAATGAATTGCAAAATCAAGTATGTAAACCAAGTGTGTAGAATAGTATGTAAAAGATATTGTAAGCAAACATGTAAATGAGTTGTATTGAGCATGTATTCTCCCCCGAGATTTGTAAAGTAAATGTAAAACAAGTGAAAGAGGGGCTATAAACTCACCGTAAGTGAATGATTGATTATCTAATTCAAATAAGTGAATCGTCTCGGCAATCCGAATGCAACCTAATTAATTATAGGCCGTATGAGTATAATGTATTATATATAAATAAAGCATCACATGTTATATAGTCACACCACCACACTACTAGTTTTTTTATTAATCTGTAAAAGTTAACACATTTAATAATTAACCCATAGTCTTTGTTAAATAAAAGTAATTATTTGTACTCGTCAAGAAAAATGTTATTTTTTATTAACCAATGTATCATTTTGTAAAAATATATGATTTAAAGTTTTTTATTAATTTCATAATGATCATTTCTTTATTAATGTTAATTGCTTTATAAAAATAATGTATATAAGTAAAAATGTGCCAGTGATTTTAAAAAAACCTTATATCTTTATCTGTTCTGACCTGTATTAATAAACGTTTCTTATGTCCACAGCTTCGTAATAAAGAAATCTAACAAAATATCATATTTATAAAAACTAACCTCTGATGAACAGAACATTTACTTGTTCATCTGACAACTGTTTTTATATACAATTTAGTTATATATAACTTAATAAATACGTAACTTTGTTCAGTATTTAATTCCGTTCCTCGATTTCTTTGTCCTCTGATTCGTCATAGAAAATCACTATGATTATAAAACATTAATTTGTATAAATCATATATGAAATCGTGAAGTAAGGTAATGGTTTATAAATAACTTTTATAAAATCACTTTAACCTATTTAATTTACGTAAACAAGGAAATGTCATATCCTTCTACGTTATAAAATCCGTTTTGCGAGTTTCTTACCTGCTAACGATGTCATGAAATGTATTATTTAAAAAAACATAAAATAATTTTTCCCAGGTACTGTTTGCTACAGTAACTTCGAACTGTTTTATAATTTTTAATTAACTTGTTTTTATGTATTAATAACTTATGTAAATTATCACAAGTCCTCTCATTTGTAAAATACACATCTTATATATATCTATTAAGGATCCTCTATATCATAATATGTCCATGATTGTCCAAGAAATAAGTCCAACATATTTATTTAAGTCCATGAACTTTATAATTAAGTAACTTAGGGCAATCTCTCTTTCGGTGACCCTTTTCATTGCAATTAAAACAAGTCACATCCTTTCTGTCGAGGCTCCAACAAGCAGCAGTCTTGTGCCCCAACTTACCACACTTACCACATTTCCAACAATCCCCACCATGCTTCTTATTTTTGCATTTTGGACAAACTTCGTTGTCATTTGGTGCAGCATTGGTCATAGCTCCAGCGTTAGCCCTTCTTTGGTTTTGTCGACGATTGTAATCGCGTCGATTGTCACCACGACCACCACGATCTCCTTCACATTTCCTCTTTTCACCTTCAGAGACCTCATCAGTCTTGTCTTGTATTATTTGTTCCATGACCTGATAAGCCATACGGACAGCTTCATCAATACCAGTAGGCCTCGATGATGTCACATCACCACGTATATTCTTTAACAATCCACGAATATACTGTTCCACCTTTACATGTTCAAGCTCCACCATTCTAGGACACAATAAGGCCAAATCATGGAATCGATTGGTATACCCATCAATACCAGTCCCTTTTAACTTCAAGTTGTACAATTCTTGCTCCAGCCTTTGCAACACACTTCGAGGACAAAATTCCTCAGTCATCCACTTTCTCACCTCAGTCCATGGAGTACCATTAGCAGCATCAATACCCATGGAAGCAATCCTTCCATTCCACCAAGTCAATGCACGACCTTGGAGAGTAGCAGTTGCAAATTTCACCTTATCCCTTTCTTTGCAATCACTGATTCGGAACATAGATTCTAGTTTCTTAAACTACTGACATAATCCCACGGCACATTTGGTGCCTTTAAAAGGTTGTGGGTCACACTTCATGAATGTTACGTAAGTACACCCAGTAATTTTGGGCGCTGCTGGTCCGGCACCACCGGCTCCAGCACCACCGGCTTCATCACCACCGGCTCCGCGGTTCATATTTGCCATAAATTCAGCCATAGATGTGGCAACTTGTTCCCTAATAACCTCGCGCATACGTGCCTCAAACATTGCTTTTGGTGGCATGATCCTGTTACAACACAAATCAAATCATAATGAGTATTCATTCAATGATTGTATTAAGCAAAAGGAACAATTTAGAAGAAACAAGAAAAGAAAGGTAACAACAACACAACATAGAATTAGAACCAAAAGATAGTCATTTCATTAATCACCAATAAGTTACAAGTTGCATTGTCATACATTACATGTCACCATCTAATGCTACACAACTTCAAAAGACTAGTTCTACTAACTGACATCGCAGTTTAGTTAGTGATTTACAAAAGATACTACTAATGATAAACTAATCTACTAAGAGTCACTAGGTGGTCCACGTAGCTTGGAAGGTCCCTCAGTCCCATCAGAAGAAGATTTCTTTGATTTCTTTCTCGGAAGCTTGGTATCCTCCTCATCAGATGGAGGCTTCAGAATAGACCCAATACGAACCATATCTAAATAAAACCTCTTGTTCAACACTCAGGACTCGTGTAAACTCCTCTCAGCAATATCATGCTCCATACGAGCCCACACCAACTTAGTCTCAGTCTCATCCAACTTTTTCTTCAATGTGGCATTCTCCCCACTCTCCAATACCATCAACCTCTCTAAAACATTACCCAAAGTACGCTCAACATCTCCCAAATCATGATCAAGTATTTCCCTTTCTTTCTCCCCGATTTTATCCTTAGATTTGAGAAGAGCAATCTCAGCTTGGCATGTACCCAACTCAGCCTCCGTAAGTCTAGCTCGTGCACGGGTCGCATCCAAATCACGTCTCAAAGCCCAAGGTGCCAATCCACCAACATATGATAAGTCACGAGCAGAAGATGACTCTCCTACCTCATATAAGCCCCTCGGAAAGTCACGAATAGCATAAGGCTTTTGGGTAGAAGTCCCAATAGTAGCCTCGGGTGCAACATCAACCTCGGGTGCAACCTCAATCTCCTCGTCCTCTGACTCAGAATCAGATGATACAGAATCAGATGACTCCGCATTAGGCGGCTCAGAATCAGAAGACTCATCTCTAGGTGGCGGGGTTTGGTCACCCTCCACCTCATAAGGAAAGATCAACTCCGCATCGTCATCGACCTCAATCTCAACATCCTCATTCATATCATCATCCTCCTCTAACCAACCATTCATATTACCGGGCTGTGGGTTAGGATGTTGGGCAAACTGATTCCCATGCCCATTATTTGGTTCTGGTTCTTCTTCGGGTTCTTCCTCAGGTTCTTCTTCATCATCCTCATTATAATCTACTAACTCCTCATCATCGGGAATGTCAACCATTTCGTTGGGATCATGGGCATCCTCAACGTGGTATTTCGGTTGTTACGATTTCCTTCTAATGCCAATGGATTTCCTGCTTGACCCGGGGCTCGGTTCAACCTGGGACAATGGTACCGAAAATGATCACTGCCCCCACACTCATAACAAACCTTTATGTTATTACCCACACTAACCTCATTCACCGGAGCTGCTCGCTTAAATGGTGCCCGACACTCTCTAGCAAGATGGCCAGGCCTCTGGCAGTTAAAACACAACCTACACTCTCCACCCTTCGGATGATAAGTATAACATTTGGTACACTTAGGGTATTGATTCACAAACTCATTTTTAGGTGGGGCTGTTGCCACATAACCCACTCCCACCTTCGCCTTCTTTTTATCCCTCCCATGGACCTACAGACGTAGCATTCCTCTTATACATCGCTTTCCTCTGCTCATTACTCTATGACAGGTACCACAGCTAATAGCTTCTCGGCGCTGTGAGTATACAAGCTCTCAGAATTGCATTCTGGATAGTTGTTGGCTGAGTCACCTTGAGCATTCCTCTAATCTCAGGCGCTAATCCCGCTATATACCTTTTGATGCATGCCGACTCAGGTGTCACCAGATGTGGAACCAGTTTGGCCAGTTCATGGAACCGATCCTTGTAGGCTGCATGGTTGGCTCCTACCATCTTGTGATTCCAAAATTCATTCTCTAACCTCTCCATTTCATTACTTGGACAAGATTCCTCCACTAGCAGAGCCTTAAAATCATTCAAGGTCATGCCAATTGCTGCTTTACGGCCTCTTGCTTTGATTTAAGTGTTCCACCATGTCAGTGCTTTATTAACAAACGAACTGGCAACATACTTTACTTTTTGATTCTCCGAACACCCACTATTGTCAAGTACATTCTCCATCTTCTTAATCCAGTAGGTAAGTGCTATAGCACCTCTCTTTCCATCATACTCCTTAGGGCCACACGCCTGAAATCCCTTGTAGGAACACCCATTGTTCCCACCATTCCCATTGTTGTTATTTCCATTGTTGTTGTTATTTCCATTGTTGTTGTTGTTGTTGTTCATGTTGTTTGTCACTTGAGTGACGATATGGGGAATGATATTTTGCAATTGATGCGCAATGATGGCAGCGATGTTGGGTTGCCCATTTTCGTTGTCATTAGTCCGTGTTTACATTCTGGTGAAGGTAGTATTAACGCTACGTTTAGATGAGGGGAAAAAGGTTTTTAACCCAACTATCCTATCAGCATAACATCATAACCATACAAAACACATGCATAAACACTCATCCAACCAGCATGTTGACACCAAAGCCGTGTAATCATACTTGCAAGTCCACTTGTGCTATGACGCATGTAAAATTATGTTGGCCACATAAATTATTAGATGCCCTCCTTTCACAAGTTAGTGTATCCCTCCTATGAAGACACTTCTTTTTTAAAAAAATATCACAAGAATCATACCACAGAGTCCACATTGGCAAACCACCACATATAAAAACTCAAAATTTTCAAATAAAAATCACATATTTCATATCATAAAAAAAATCGAACAAATCCAATATTCAAAATAATATACCTAACAAAATTCAAACCAAGACGAACCAATTTAAAAGAAAATCCTAAGGTCTTAGAGTTCATAACGTAGTTGACTAACACACAACTCAAACTTTCATTACTACTAATACCGTATACCCCGCTTTCATTAGTCTTTTGGCTACTCCCCTGCCGGTTGATTTTAAAGCCGAATCATCATCATCTGACACCTCATATTCTACTTGTTCCCAGTATATCACCATCCTTTCAAATTCTTTCTCTTTATCAGTTAGCTGATACTCATGGAACTTCCCGGGGTATCTAGTAACCACCCCGTTCTTTGTCACAGTTTCTCCACTTATTTCTCCACCTCTCTCCCTTCTATAATTTCTTAGTCAATCTTTCTTCACCCTGCTATGGGTAACATTGCAATTGGTATGCGGATCTTGCGGCTAATCCGACTTACCCATGCCCGTGTCCCTGGTTTGCAATATCACCTACGTCCTATCACAATGGCGACTCCCATGCGGAACTTCTTAGGAAGAAAAGGAGACATAGCTAATTTAACAAGAAATAAGGCATACTATATCAGGTAAAGGCAGCAAAATATAGCTGATAGAAAATCAAACAAAACTAAGGAAAATAAAATATACAATTAAGCGGAAAAACGTATACTAGATATACTACTAAACGCTTAAGCCCTGACATGTATCTACGTGAAGGACTCCTAGGTTATAGTCTAGGCTCAACCACCTACTTCTCTATAACCATCAGCTCTGAAACCAATCTGTCACACCCCGCCTAGGCGGAAACACGAGGCGTAACATCATAGATTTTCATCACACAAATGGTGTCTACTATAAGAGATCTAAATGAAAGATAATAATCAAAATGGACAGACTAGATATGTCATGAAATACCCAACACAATGAGAGAGGAGTCTTGCTTACTAAAGTAATGTCATCACGAAACATAAATAATCCAAATACTACAATCTCCAACAATCAAGTATCAAGCAATACAAATGTTATAACTGATAAAAAGACTAGAAAAGGACAACTCCACAAGAAAAGTAGGGTCTCTTGGCACTCATTCTACCATCCTTCTTTCATCCGATACCTCACCTGTAAATGTGCTTTAAAAACGCCAACATATAAGTTGTGAGAGTCATAGGTTTAAGACACGGATATTAATCCAAATTAAATCTTACTGTGATAAATGAAAAAAAAAAATTGCATTCCCAATACATGAACTACCATATAAGCTATCATTGTAAACCAAAGAAATTCCAATCTAAACAATACCTTCACATGATTACGAGACGTCTCTATCGCAAAACTACACCAAATTGATACTAAAGCCATGGAGCATACCTCAATTTCACGCCAATTGATCTCACAAAGCCATGAAAGCATACCAAAAAACCCACTCCAATTGATCACTAAGCCATGGAAGCGTATCCATCACAAATCATGTAGCTCATTACATATAATAGCCACATAAGTCATGCATCACTTTAACGCATTATCACGTAATCAAAAACATTTTCATTCTAGCATCTTTCCATCCCAAGTATTAAAACAAGTAAAAGGGGACTATGAAACTCACCTCTTTGCTTAGCTTAAATCAAAAGGTTCAAGAAGCTTCACAAAAGATTCTAAATAACTAAAGTACTAGATATTAACATCACTTTGGTCATCACTCCAATAGGGTGTAACCTCAACTATGATGGATTCTAAGCGATCAATCAATGTTCTAAACTCATTTTGTACATTTTTTAATTCTTACATAACTAGCTTACACTTTATTCTTACACTTTCAATTTTTTGGATTTGAGCTAGAATTGTTGATCTCACTTGCCTCTAAAACGACCAATATATAATCTTTATAAGTTTTTGGGCAAAAATTCCATTAGGTTTTTAATATGACTTATGAACCCCTAATTAATCCCCCAAAGCTCATACTCTTTTATAAATACCCTTTAGAAAATCATAACACCAAGTGTCTAAAATTCGGCTAGTAACAAACACCCTAAACGTTTGATGTTAGCTGACCATTTTAAACACCACCCCATACTTAGCCAAAAAAAAAAAAATAAAAAAATATCAGGGGTCACACACAACATATGAAATGACTTCCACGTGAATATTAGCCCTTGAGAAGGTGTCTAAGTATTTTTTTGAGAAAAATCAAAACCCTAACTAAACCCCGTCAGAAAATTTACTGTTTTGCACACTTATCTTATAAAAATTATTTGACAACCTTCCCAACCACGAAAACTCTTGGGGCTAGATTTTCTGGAAAGAAGACTCAGAGGGCTTTACTGTTTAAAAAAAAGAAACTTTAAATATCATTCTTCTCATATAGAAATCGTTCTATTCGTGAAACAACCTTAATTTGCTCAACACTAAATCAAGTTTCATGCAAAACCCCTAATGTAATTTGCTGGTTATGCCCCTAATCAAATTCTAAATTAAACTTTTAACATTAATTTACTCATTAAGATCTGTATTTTATTAAAACCCTAATCCATCATAATTAAGCTATAAGAATTAAAAGATTTAAAGAGGTTTAACATATTTACCTTTATGAGCAAAACCCTAACAAAATTCTTGATTCTTTCTTGGTTTACCTATGGCAGTCGACTCTTTGTTGTTCTCCAGGGATTATGGGACGATCTAGGGTATTAGGGGAAAAAGCTATTATGGGCTATGCCTTTTATTTAAAGACCAAACTCTCCTAGTCCAAATTCTAATTAGTTGTTAAAAAATATAACCGAGATTTAAGCAGGTTAGTTTATACCATTAAATATGGCTAAGAGTTCGTTTTATGTGTTTAAGTGTGTGCTATGTGATTTTTTTTATTTTTTTTTTATATGTTGTTTTTTGCTTTTTTTTAAATTTTTGGGGGGAGTTTTGTTTTTTTTTAAGTATGTGCATGATATCTTTTGAGGTGTCCATTCATGGCATCTCATTTTGAGTATGTGGTGTTGGATATGAGTTATTCCATTTGGTTTGCGTGTTGTGATAATAGAAAGATTGCGTTTATTGCATGTAATGCTACATCAATAGTAGGTGATTTTAGGTTAAGCGTTACATGATAATTGTGGCATGAAAGCTTGATTTAGTGTTGAGCAGAATTAGGGCTGTGTTCACGAACGATTTTCTATATGATGAAGAATGATATTTAAGAGTTTATTTTTTTTAAACAGTAGCCCTCTGAGTCTTCTTTCTAGAAAATCCAGCCCCAAGAGTTTTTATGGTCGGGAAGGTTGTCAAATGGTTTTTATAAGATAAGTGTGCAAAACAGTGAATTTCCTAACGGGTTTCAGTTAGGGTTTTGATTTTCTAAAATACTAGACACCTCTCAAGGGGCTAATATTAGTGGAAGTCATTTCATATGTTGTGTGTGACCCCTGATTTTTGGCTAAGTATGGGGGGGGTTTTTGGGTGTTTTTTTTAAATGTCAGCTACATCAAACTTTTAGGGTGTTGTTATAGCCGAATTTTAGCACTGGTGTTATGATTTTCTAAAGGGTATTTATAAAAGAGTATGAGCTTTGGGGGAGTAATTTAGGGTTCATAAGTCATATTAGAAACCTGTGGAATTTTGCCAAAAATTATAAAGATGTATAATTGGTGCGTTTAGGGCGTGCAAGTGGTGCGTTTAAGGCGTACAAGCTAAGGTGAGTTTCATAGTCCAACTTTTACTTGTTTTAAACTTGGGATGGAAATGATGCTAGTATGAAAATGTTTTGATTACTGTGATAATGTGTTTAAAGTGATGCATGGACTTTATGTGGCTATTATATGTTATGTGCTACATGTTTGTGAGGTGATACGCTCCATGGCTTAGTGATCAATTGGAGTGGGTTTTGTGGTATGCTCCATGGCTTAGTGATCAATTGGAGTGGAATTATGGTATGCTCTTTGGCTTAGTGATCAATTGGAGTAGTTCTGCGATAGAGACGTCTCATAATCGTGTGAATGGTATTGGTTTGGATTGGATTTGATTTGGTTTACATGATAGCTTATATGGTAGTTCATTTATTGTCATGCAGTGTTTTTCAATTATCACAGTAATGATTTAATTGGATTTATATCGTGTCTTAAACCTATGACTCTCACCAACTTTATGTTGACGTTTGTAAGCATCATTCATAGGTGAGTATCGTGATGATAAGAAAGATGTTAGGAAGAGTGGCTAGAGAGACCCTAGGCTTTGCTTGTGGAGTTGTATTTTCTAGCCTTTTCATTTATGACATTTGTTTTGCTTGATACTTGAATGTTGGAGATGTAGGATTTGGTATTTATTTTGTTTCGTGTATGACATTACTTTAGTAATGCAAGACTCCTCTATCTTGTGTTGGGTATTGTCATGACACATAGTGTCCATTTGATTATTTCTTTCATTTAGATCTCTTTATAGTAGACACCATTGTGTTGTGATGATATCTATGATGTTACGCCTCGTGTTTTCGCCTAGGCAGGGTGTGACACCTTTCCTTGCAATCACTGATTCGAAACATAGATTCTAGTTTCTCAAACCACTGACATAATCCCACGGCACCTTCGATGCCTTTAAAAGGTTGTGGGTCACACTTCATGAATGTTACGTAAGTACACCTAGTGCTGGTCCGACACCACCGGCTCCAGCACCACCGGCTCCACCACCACCGGCTCCACCACCACCGGCTTCATCACCACCGGCCCGTGGTTCATATTTGCCATAAATTCAGCCATAGATATGGCAACTTGTTCCCTAATAACCTCGCGCATACGTGCCTCAGACATTGCTTTTGGCGGCATGATCTTGTTACAACACAATTCAAATCATAATGAGTATTCATTCAATGATTGTATTAAGCAAAAGGAGCAATTTAGAAGAAACAAGAAAAGAAAGGTAACAACAACACAACATAGAATTAGAACCAAAAGATAGTCATTTCATTAATCACAAACAAGTTACAAGTTGCATTGTCATACATTACATGTCATCATCTAATGCTATATAACTCCAAAAGACTAGTCCTACTAACTGATATCGCAGTTTAGTTAGTGATTTACAAAATATACTAACAAATTGATAACTAAATCTCCTAAGAGGTCACTAGGTGGTCCACATGGCTCGGAAGGTCCCTCGGTCTCATCAGAAGAAGAGTTCTTCGATTTCTTTCCCGGATGCTCAATGTTCTTCATCATCAGATGGCGGCTTCGGAACAGCCCCAATACGAACCATATCTAAATAAAACCTCTTATTCCACACTCGAGACTCGTGTAAACTCCTCTCAGCAATATCACGCTCAATACGAGCCCACGCCAACTTAGTCTCAGTCTCATCCAGTCTTTTCTTCAATGTAGCATTCTCCCCACTCTCCATTTACGACACCCTATCGAGTAACATTACCCCAAAGTCCGTCAACATCTCCCAAATCATGATAAAAGATATTCATTTCTCTCTTTTTCCCTTTCTTATTCTTTGACTTTAGATCAGGAGCAATCTCAGTTTGACATGTACCCAACTCAGCCTCTGTAAGTCTAGCTCGTGCACGGGACGTCTCCAAATCACGTCTCAAAGCCCAAGTGGCCAAAGCCACAAACATCTGATTAATTCACGAGCCAGAAAGATGACTCTACTTACCTCATATAAGCAATCGGAAAGTCACGAATAACATAAGGCTTTTGGGTAGAAGTCCCAACAGTAGCCCCAGGTGCAACATCAACCTTAGGTGTAACATCAACCTCGGGTACAACATCAATCTCCTCGTCCTCTAACTCAGAATCAGATGATACAGAATCAGATGACTCCGCATTAGGTGTCTCAAAATCAAAAGACTCATCTCTAGGTAGCGGGGTTTGGTCACCCTCCACCTCATAAGGAAAGATCAACTCCGCATCGTCCTCGACCTCCATCTCAACATCCTCTCCTCGATATCGCTCATTTTAACATTCTCATTCATATATCATCCTCCTCTAACCAACCATTCATTTTACGGGCTGTGGGATAGGATGTTGGGCAACTAATTCCCTATGCCTATTATTTAGTTCCGGTTTCGTTCTTTGGGTTCTTCCTCCGGTTCTTCTTTTGGTTTTCTTCATCATATCATTATAATCTACTAACTCCTCATCATCGGGAATGTCAACCATTTCGTTGGGATCATGGGCATCCTCAACGTGGTTCGGCTCGGGAATAACTGGGTTCACTTCGGGAATAGCTTCGTTCGGCTCGTTAAGGTGATTAGGGTTCTCCATGACAATCTGCGTCGTATAAATATCTCGTATTAGTATTAAATAATTACATAATTAACATTTATATTCAAATAAATGAAAATTTCATATTATAACATATATATTTTTCCATATATATATATATATATATATATATATATATATATCGATAAATAATTCCTTCTCATTCTTGTCCATCGGTAATTCGGAGATTTCGCTTGTACAGTTATAGTTAAAAGATTTCAAAAATTCTTTTGTTCATTTTCTTCTTTTGAAAATCTTTTGTTCTCTATAACTTAAGCTCTTGATACCAATCTGTAACACCCCCATTTTCATATATCTCAGCGGAAGGGTCCTTTGGGGTGCTACGTATTAATACAACAACTCAAGCATAGAAAACGACTCGAAAAGAGACGTTTTTAAATACATTCATTCAAAATAAAAGTTTACATCATAGGTCCCAAATCATTTCATAATTCATACAACATTTTTGAAATATTCTTCGAATGACATTTATTTAATGGGCCTTCAAAACATTTGTTTTTACATAAGCGACAACCAAAAAAAAGCTCCATCGCGAATTACCTTCAAGGACCTGAGATAAAACATGCTAAAAATGTCAACAATATATGTTGAGTGAATTATAGGTTTATAAATAAAAACCATAAAATATATGTTGGGGTTCCCACATCTATCTTCGAAAACAAGTATCATTTCTTAATTTTCATCATGGATTATAAACGATGTGGCCAAACAATAGTTATATCGGGGGAATTTTTTATAAGCCTCATGACATTGAACGTTACCATATCAATATGTTAGGGTTCCCAACAAGGTATTCCTACTATACACCCTCGCTATGAGTGCATATTATTCTCTATACAACGCATCCGTTGTGTCATATTCCCGACACTTGACGATAGCCATTGGTCTGGATTGGAGGTGGCAGCCTCCAAATAGAACTATTCCATGTATAAGCGTATGCCATTTCCTGGTAATTAATAATTCATGATTTCTGCAGGTCTTTTATCTAGCGAGTTAAGCTAACTTATAATAATAATCCAGGCAACTAGCATACAATCTCCCCTGTGTTCTATTTTAAAAACAAACTTGTTATCTCCCTCGCGGGTTTATATAAACACATTAAAGTGTAAGATGCTGATGGGCTTTGAAACTCACTTGTGATGTCGGCGAGAATATCGTATGAATTAAAACATCGGAAGAGGCGCGTCAATCAACCAGACCTATACAAGTTGTAACGGGTCTTAGGGTTTCTAGGTCGAATTAAATTAAACGAAATCATAAATAAATAAGTATATATATACATGTAGTTTATTTGATGATCATTACTCTATGCCACATATTTATTTCACAATTAGGTTTTCTAGGTTTTTACTTGTTTTTATTAGCCATTTACTAGTATTGTCTAAAATTAGTCCAATAAGCCATTAGGCCCCTATATCGCAAGCCATTTAACATTATTAGGGTTGATTATTATTGAACTTAAGACAGGTCTGTTAGATCATTAATTAAGCCCAAATGGGTTGGGCTTAAAGCCAAGTCCAATATGTCCATTTTAATACATTGGGCCTAGTGGCCCAATCAGGCCTTATGGTCCATTTAAGCTTGGAAATGAGTCTTATTATAAATTTTCAGGTTTTCAAGGTCAGGACATGTTTATTATCAGTAAGTTAACTCGACTCCCAAGAAGTGGGTCCTACCACCTCGGGTTTTAGTTGTAAAAACGTTTTATTATTTATAGTGTTCGTGTAGACGTAAAATTTTATATACGTTTAGGTTTACGAAAATAGTCGTATTTTAATAACCGTAAATGATATAATTGAAAACTTTACATCCTTAGTTTCATATTTAAGTATATATTACAGATCCAAGGTTACTTTTATACTTATTTTAAGTATACATATACTTATGATCAAATCACTACACAAAGGTCAAGTTGCAAATTCGGACTGAAAACTCACTTTCACCATTTTTGATGCCATTTACAAACCATAATGAATTGGTTGATCATCCAATTGGTACAGAACCTACATGATTTTATCTAGGTCTCATAGTTTTAGGTTTTTAGCCAACTCAGTACGTAAGTATGACTTTTTGTGCCATCTGTATAGCAAGGTCAGAACTGATGTCTTTTGGTAAAATGGTCATAACTCATTCAATTTTTACTTTCCATTGAGTATCCAATTAGCCATATGTTCATAACTCAATTCTCTACAACCTAGGTAAATCAAATCAACCATTAAGCCAACCCAAAAATCCAGAACTTGCTGTTAACAACAGCCCATAATTTTTAGTGATTTCTAGCTAGTTTCAATAGTTGATTAAGCCATTTTTACCCTAGATCTATGCATGCATGAACTATTTCACCTCTTGATCATCATATATCATACATGTACATACATAAAATGAAATCAAAAATATAAATACAACAAGAACAAATAAAGATTATACCCAACAATATGAGGATAATGATGAATAATTGACCAAAACAATTGAAGCCTTCTACACCACTCTTGATCTTTACCCCAAATTAATTTTTGACCACCATTTTATTTACCCAAAATGACTTTATAATACTTGTATAATCTCAGCCCCAATCTTGAATATAACCTTCTTTAAAACCCTTTAAATCATCTTCAAAATGCAAGAAACACACTAGGTAGTCATATTCACTAGTGTGCTCATTATTTGATCTTCAATATTTTTATAAGATTGGTGTTTGTGGAGTGTGTGTGGCGTCAAAAGAGTGAGGGGAAGAGAGAAATGCAGAATTTTTGGTTATAAAATGATTTGTGTGTGTTATGTTGGTCAAAAGTGAGCTTTATATATGCCTTAGACTAGAAGGACAAGTGGTATAAACCATGTGGTTCTTCTTGTGCCGCCCCACATGGGTGTGTTTTTAGTGGGATGAGTTATAAAAAACTTGTTCCACATTTTGTAAATGCGGGTATTATCAAAGTCCGATATTTAGAAAGGTACGATTTGTAATCGTTTTTCGTAAAAAGTAAAAATAGTACGAGACACGAAAAATAAAAACGAATGTAATAAAAATATTTCTACGGAAATTCGATAACATAAACGTTGATATTAACGTAGGATTCTCCGGTTCTTCATTGACGTTACTTAATTTGCAAACGTAAACCCTAATTTCTTTCGGTTAATAGTGAGTTCACATCTCAACATAAAAATGAAAATTATATTTAATACTCGAGAATAAAATAACGACCTGAATTTGACGGATTGTCACAATCTCTTCTCTTAAGAGTCTCTTATGAAATGAAATCAAATCTTTATATGCTTGGTCTTTGAATGAGCAACAGGATTCTTGATAACACTTATAGTGCTCTTATTGTCAATATGAATCTTTGTCTTCATAAAGTTGTATCTATAATCAAGTAGTTGATTTTGAAGCCAAAGAACCTGTCCACAGCAGTTAGAAGCAGCAATGTATTCTCCTTCTGTTATTAAATTAGCCATAATTGTTTGTTTCTTACACTGCCATGAGATTAACCTGCAACCTAAGAACAGACAACCTCCAGTAGTAGATTTCCTATCAATACTGGCCCATGCATAGTCACTGTTAAAATAGGCTATCAAATCCAAAGGTGAATCCTTAGGATACCAAAGGCCCAGAGTGGGTTGACCCTTAAGATATCTAAAGATTCTCTTCACTGCATGCATATGAGAAGCTTTTGGTTGAACTTGAAATATTAAGCATGCACACACAACAAACATGATGTCTGGCCTGGAAGATGTCAAGTACATCAATGATCTAATCATGGACCTATATAAGTGAACATCAACATCTAGTTTAGCTGTATTAGTTGCTAAAGATTTGTGTGTCTCCATAGGTGTGCTTGCTGTCTTCACACTTGAAAATCCAAACTTCTTCAAGATGTCATAAACATATTTGTCTTGACTAAGAAATGTGCCATCTTTTCTTTTCTCAACTTGCAGACCTAAAAAGAAGGTGAGTTCCCTCATGGAGCTCATCTAAAATCTTGTATGCATAAGCTGCTCAAATTTTGTACTCAAAGACTTCTTTGTTGATCCAAAAATGATGTCATCTACATAAACTTAAACAAGTAGAATGCCATTCTTGATCTTCTTTATAAACAAAGTCTTATCAATTGTCCCTCTTCTGAATCTATTTTCCAGCCAATAGTTTGATAAAGTCTCATACCAAGCTCTAGGAGCTTGATGAAGACCATATAATGTTTTATTCACCTTATATACTTTATTAGGAAACTCTGGATCCATAAAGCCTGGAGGTTGGCTAACATATACCTCATCCTCTATAGTGCCATATAAAAATACACTCTTGACATCCATCTGGTACACAGTGAAATCCATATATGATGCATAGGCTAAAAATAACCTGATTGCTTCAATCCTAGCAACAGGAGCAAAAACCTCATCATAATCTATACCTTCTTCTTGTTTATGACCCTGTGCTACCAGCCTGGCTTTATTCCTAATCATAACACCTCTTTGATCCTTCTTATTTCTTTAGACCCATTTAGTACCAATGGCCTTCTTATCATGAGGTAAATCCACCAGTGTCCAAACATTCAATAGCTTGAACTGAAGAAGCTCCTCCTGCATAGCTTCTACCCAGCTTTCATCATCCAAAGCCTGAGTTATCTTCTTAGGTTCATCTTGAGAAAGAAAACAAGCAAACAAACAATTTTGATAATCTTTATGATTAGTCCTTCTTTGCTTGTTTATAAAGGATATCAATCATGTTTCCAACTGCTTGGTCATTCTTCTTGTTTGAACAGCTGATTTTGGATCACCTATAATCTGAGCTTTAGGATGAATAGAATAGATTCTTGTTGTGGGAATAGGACTGACAACAATGGAAGATTCCATGTTGTTGTAATCAGCCTCTGCACCCACCCTTTGATCATCAAAAGGAGAGTTGTAAAAATCATCATCATCATAAGCTTTGCCAAAAATACCAGGACCTTGAGGTTCAACAATATCATCTAGATTAGGCATGAGAAGAGTATCTAGATAATCATGAACATCAACAGGAAGGGATCCATCAAATGAAACAAATGGTGGTCCACTTGATGTGCCAGCAGGATAGAAAGTTCCTGATGCACTAGCAATATAAATTGGATTGTTAACAGTAGTACAACTGTTAGTATTGCTAGTTCTAGGATCCATTCCTTGAAAAAGTTGCTCATTACACTCTGCTTTAATATTGATTTTTGACATCATCAGAATGCTTTAGAGACTCCTTTTCTTCATTCATCATCTTATTAGAATCATCCTTCAAGTTTTGTTCTTCCTCGTTTGCTGGTTCTTGATCAATCTTTTTACCAGCAGTATCATCATTAGGTGAGGACACGGCTTCCTCAGAACTTGAAAGAACATGAGATCTTGTATGCAACAATGGTAATAAAATGTATTCTTGATCAGGTTCTTTCACTTTTTCAGCTTGTCCTGCATCAGAATTAGTCTCTATACCTGCATTACCATTAGATCTATTTCCTGTAATGATTGGTTGATAATTCATAGTATTTGTTAGAGAATCTATATCAAACAGCCATTCTGGTCCATTTCCTGCAATATTTAGTTTGTTTTCAAGAAATTTTACATGCAGGTTTTCTTCTGTTAACCTAGTTATATGGTTATATACTCTAAAAGCCTTGTTGTTTATAGTGTAACCAACTAGGACTCCCTCATCAGCCTTTCCATCGAATTTGCCTAGATGATCAAGAGTGTTAAGAATAGTAACTAGATAGCCAAAAGGTCTCATAAAACTTACAATAGGTGTTCTACCTAGTAAGAGTTCATAAGGTGTCTTATTATGAGGTTTAGTCACTAATACCCTATTCTGTACATAACAAGCAGTATTAACTGCTTCAGCCCAAAATGGTATAGGTAGTAATTAGTCTGCCAACATAGTTCTAGCTGCCT
>BQNB010000070.1:164404-225558 GCA_026074375.1 Tanacetum coccineum
GTGTTATTTGATTCAAACCACCTATGTCTCGATCTATTGAATGGTTACTTGTTTCCTTAATGATTTCTAACCTAGGATCTATTTCTTATAGGTTGTCTATGCCAGGTTTGCTTACCTTAGGGGCTAGTGATTGATCATCTTTTGTTTTATCATTTATAATCTCTGGTATATTTTCATTAAAAATTACATTGGATGATTCGTTAACTTTCAAAGTTTTCTTATCAAATATTATGTATGCTTTTATGGTTTGAGAATATCCTAAAAAGATTACGTTGTAAGATTTAGACTCATATGAAGGTGATGGTTCCTATTTGACATCTACAACCTAAAATTCTAAAGTAACCTAAGGATGGTTTTCTACCTCTCACAATTTCATATGGTGTTTTATTTAAGGTCTTTTCAATATGCGTCCTATTCCAAATGCAGATTGCGGTATTAAAGACGTAACACCAAAATTTTTGTGGAATAGATTGCTCGCTTATCATTGCACGACACATCTCTTGTAACGAGTGGTTTATCCTTTTAACAATCTCATTATTTTAAGAAGATCGAGGACCCACGAAGTTACGAGAGATTCCATGTTTTTCATAAAAGTCCCTAAATTGCACATTTTTTGAAAATTCACTACCATGATTTGTTTGGACTAACATAATTGACCAATCAAGTAGGTTTTGCACCATTTTTCTTAGGATTTTAAATTGTTCAAGAGCTTTGTTTTTAGATTTTAAAAATTATTTCCAGGTGTATTTTGAGTAGTCATCAATCATAATCAAAGCATAAAAGTTTCCTCTATGGCTCTAAGTGGTTGATGGACCAAGCAAATCAATGTAGACAATATCTAAAACTCTTTTACTTGACACTTTGTTTTTAGATTTATGTTTAGCATGGACATGAGTTTTTGTTTTGCATATGTTGCATGACTGATTGCCAATTTATATTAAAGGTAGTTTTCTCACAAGCCCTTTTGAAACAAGGTTTTGGATTACCCATATGTCTATATGTCCTAGTCTACGATGCCAAAGAGTTAAATGATCTATTATGGATGCAAGACAAAAGATGTTCTTAGTGATGATCATGTTGCACGCCTTGGTTACACTATTATTATCAATCTAATGAGTTGTTCTACCAAAACTTAAAGGGGACCTACCTTCATCGATGTCATTATAATGGTATGTATAGGGTTTAGTCACTATGCTTGAATGAAGTGCAACCTCATTTTTTGTGATATAGGCATTCCAAGAATCTTCTTGAGGACAATGATTCCGTTGTGCCTATAAAACAAACATGAAACTCAAACTCTCGGTCTCCATTGTCTTTTGGGTCCATTGAGGTTAACATAAAACATTTCCATGTTATACATTCTTGGATATGTTAGGGATCGCTACTAAGCCGAACATGCCCAACATATAAGCCCACACGGGGTTACCAATCTAAAACCAATTGGTGATAGAAGGTGTAGCCCATCAAGCTTATATGCAGACATTTAATTACTTATTTTATTGATGTGGGATTGGGTTTTCACCCAACAACCCCTCAAACCTAATACCACTATGGGCCTCCCCTCCAACGATGCTGGACGCAACCTGTTCTAGAGCCGCTGGGCTACCTGCCACGCTCTAACTGATGGCATCCTCATGCAACTTGTTCTAGAGTTGCTGGACCACCTGTCCCAATCTATATGTGGAGATCGTTTTGCCCATCTAGGATTAGTTTTACAAATAACATTAATAAGCACATCGGAAATTATAAAGAACAGTAATGTTGTTAAACAAGGTTTTACTACTAAACATTCAGGCCTCTATTAATTTGATCAGAATAAATGGTTACAAACTGTAACAAGGATCCACAATCCTTGAGGCTACACTAACTATCTAATAAACTAACTAATAAGCTAACTAATAATACACACGCTTTCTTTGGTGTGTCTAGACTCTCATTGGAGAGATCTAACTATGATGGATATCTAAAACAGACGCCTCTAATACCCTTTATATAGAGGGTTTACAAGAAAACCTAGCTTACATAGGAAGCTAACTTAATATTTCATATTAAGTCCTTATTGTTTCATCTTTCTTCAATTTTGCATATTTAGTTTTGTAATCATCAAATTTCAAATCCCAACAATCTTCCCCTATTTGACATTACAAAACAATCTTCATGTATGAAACAATCATTAATGCTTTCGCTTGACTTAAGATCTTCTTGAACATGTTAAGATCTTCTGAACATGTCACCACACATAATAATTTGTAAACCAATCTCTTGTAGTATTCTTCCCCTTTTTGTAATCATCTAATAGGGGTCTTCTTGTAGATATGCAACTTATAAACACGTCCCCTTCTGTGGTGCATGTAGATGGTTAAACATTTAATCAATAAGCTTCCCCTGAAACCAGTATGTTTACCATCTCTTGAATCTCAAACTCTTTAGGCTCTATGTAGTAATTACTGATGAAGAAAACTGAGTATAACGAATTTGATGAAGAAGTAGAATCTCTCAAACTTGTGTCTTATGTCTTGCACTATCCACGTGACGTCGAACTTATAAATAAATCTGTGAAATATAAGTACACCGCAACCTCTTGTCAAAAATCTCATCTTCTATGAGACACAGACTAAGTGGCAAATGTGAGCATTGAGCAACTATAAGAAAAATCACACACCTTTGCTAGATTTGTCAAGTCTTCGTCAACTCCATTTAAGCACGAACAAGTTATCTTTAAAGTTAATGTCCTGCTACAAACACGATTTTAAGATATGATAAGAACACGCATCTGTGAAACCCAACTACAACATCAAATAAACAATATTCAATTGTCTTCGTAATCACATCTTCAAATAATCTCCAAAAATACGAGCCATAAACCAATAATAATAAACTGTTGTGAGAAACAGTTCCATCCAAGATCCAAACGCGTCTGTTGTCCAACATCGGACAAAGCTAGCAGCATTAACTCACAAACCTGGCAGCACTAATAACCAACTGAAAGTACTAAACCAAATCAAGCATCTAGCAGTAGAACTAATCATACCAATCAACCAAACAGTAGTAACATGCTTTTCACACCTTGCAGAACTAACACAGTATACGACTAGCCGCATAAACTTATCTTTGAACTTTAGTACTGCCAGCTTTAATTTTTTATGAGCAGCACTAACATGAACCATCCAAAGATATATAGCAGCATTAATAATCTGTTGGCAGTATTAATTGTATCTTGGCAGCACTAATGTTCTTAGCATCAGTAATAAGTATCAAAACGAGCACACTAACAACAACTATTTTACTATTAGCCCACTAAGTAATTCCTTAAATATATAGCAGAATAATATAACCTGTGACCAATCCAGCAACACAACGAAACATTATATGGAGTAACATAAAATCCTTAAAAAGTAGGGATTTATAAATTATATGAAATCTTGTTCCCATAATTACGTATCAAATCACAACTGCTTCCATATTTCACGCAGTCAAACACGTTACCTTCTTTTCTTTATCTATACCGCCATAAACAAATATGCTAATAACCAATAGTAATCACCATGCTCATTCTTCCTTTTTGAATCATGTTTTGTATAAAACTAGAAACAACACATAAAAAAAAGAAAAAAGAGATTCTAGATATTTGATTAAGAAGGCGTGCAATTACCTTTCTTGATGTGTACCTGCTGTGACTCTCAAACTAGTAGACCAAACCCTAACATGTTGCTTCAATAAATACGATCAGAAACATATATACCAGCTGTACACGAACACTTCACAGCAGTAGAAACGATTATAGCAGTATTAATCCAGATGACGCCTCTTTTAGCGACACTTTTTTGTCACTAATTCTGCTTCGTGTTTCTTCACCAATACACGATCAAAAACATTGTAGAATCCCAGATCAAGAGCCACGAGGCTCTGATACCAATTGTGGAGATTGTTTTGCCCATCTAGGATTAGTTTTACAAACAACATTAATAAGCACATCGGAAATTATAAAGAACAGTAATGTTGTTAAACAAGGTTTTACTACTAAACATTCAGGCCTCCATTAATTTGATCAGAATAAATGGTTACAAACTGTAACAAGGATCCACAATCCTTGAGGCTACACTAACTATCTAATAACTAACTAATAATACACACGCTTTCTTTGTGTGTCTAGACTCTCATTGGAGAGATCTAACTATGATGGATGTGTAAAACCAGACGTCTAATACCCTTTATATAGAGGGTTTACAAGAAAACCTAGCTTACATAGGAAGCTAACTTAATATTTCATATTAAGTCCTTATTGTTTCATCTTTCTTCAATTTTGCATATTTAGTTTTGTAATCATCAAATCTCAGATCCCAACACTAATTCTATAAATAAAACACCATATCCTTCATTTTTTTTTTATAAAAAAAATTCATTTTCTTGCTCTCTCCCTCCTTGTTGCCATTCGAAATACACACACACATAAATCACCATCAAAAATTTATTAGTTACATTCATTTAAATCCGATTATACCATATTAATCCTTGTTCAATCCTCTACATTTCCCACAAAAAAACCTCACATGCAATGAGTATTTAAGAAGTTGGGTTTTTGGTCAATTTCTATTGATTTGGAGTATAAGAAAGTGTTTCTAGTTGTTATATTGAAGTGGTTTGGTTTGAAAATAGGTTTTGGTTTGGTCTTGGTGTTCGTCCATACGGTCTAGCCAAGGGGGAAACAAAATCAAACTTTGTTATTGCTTTGTGAGTATTTACTTATTGTTATTTGTTGATTAATTAGATGATTATTACATATATGTAACTGTAGCTAGTTAATTCAAGTGCAAAATGGGTTTGAAAGTATTTCAAGTATGAACATATGTTTGATGGTTTTAGTACATGTTTCTAGGCTAGTTAAACATGTTGAAATGATTAGATTTTGTTAAAAGTGAGTTTTGGTATGACTTTGTGTTGACTTTTGTTGACCAGAAAGTTTGACTTGACCATAGCATGTCGAGAAAATTTTGAAATCTAAATTAGGCTTTTGAATATGATAAAGGATGTTCTAAGGTCCATTTTGATATAAGGTAGACCTTGTAACTCATAAAAAAGAAGATTTTACGGCCAAGTCAAGTTTGAGTATTTTTGGGTAAAAATCAACTACGAAGTTTGACTTTTGAAAGTCAAACTTGCGTATACTTTTGAATATAGTTCATATCAAGCAAAGGGTTCGTAATGTTAGTTAAACTAAGATGAAATGCTAAGTTGGGATTATATTATCTTTACTTTTGGCAAGCTTTCTATAAATGGAAACTTTATTGAAAAAGTTGTGATATTGTTAAGTAAATCAAAGCGAAATATTTTGTGTCGCACTTGGAGATTCTAGTATATGATTGTGTATACGTAATACTGATATATATATATATATATATATATATAAATATATATATATATATATATATATGACATGCAAGTATGTAAAATATGATATGTTATCTTTTAGTCACGTGACGCTATATATGTTACATATAAGGACGCGGTCTAGACTGAAGATTATTGCGCTTGGTGATTGATTGAATAATGGATCATTTACTGAAGGTGATTCAAAGCCTCGCTTAAATTCTTTTAAATGTTTTTAAACCCGCGAGGGGGATACATGTTTGTTTTAAGTATAGTATCAAACAAATATGATTTTATTGTATTTATTGGATCCCGATTACGAGATTATTTCCGCATAAGTTGCTATTGTTGAAGTCCCTTATTTCATGAACCGTTAATTGCCTTGTGAGGTGAACGCTAATGCATTAAATAGATCTATTGGGTTTGACAACCCTGTCCGGGGTTTGAATCCTTGTGACCACCCTGTCAAACGGACATTTTGTTATTAGAAATTAGTAGGTATATGACAATAATACCTTGTTTGGGGCACCTTTTTGCATATGAAATGTAATATGTTTGGTAACGATCGTTTCCATGACTTATGCGGAAAGAAAAAGAATTGCTAAACATTGCATTTGTTGCTTTGTTTTCCCGAGAACTAATAATGTGTTCAAAGGATTTTACTTATTTATTAATTTAAACTCTATGAATTTCACTCAACTTTGTTGTTGATGTTTTAAACATGTTTTATCCTAGGTAATACAAACTTTAAGGTTTTTAACACCAAAAATTTCCACTTTTTGTTTCATGTGTAAGAACCAAAACACACCCTTGTTGCAAACAAAAACCAATCTAAAACGCACACAAATCACTACACACACCTAGGCTCTTGATACCACATTTTAGCTTATCAAATCCACATAAAAACACAAGAAAATAAAATGAATTCTAGAGAGAGAAAGAGATTTTAGAGAGAGAAAGTAAAAGAAAGAAACATTGATGATTACTTAAGAAGAAATGGTAACCAACATCCTCCTAACATGCTAGGAGGGTAGTATATATAGTACAAAGGAGTTGGACCTTTGTTTGGGACATGTGGGCTTTCTTGGACCAAACTAATGGGCTTTAGCCCGACACCTAGGCCCAATTAGCTTAAATTTAATTCTCCTAAACTATGTTTTCCTATACAAGGCTCAGGAATATATAATGACCATCACTTTACTAAAAACGAGGCTAACACTTTCATTCCTGCCTCCCTGGATTATGACCATGAAATGGTCCCAAAATCCAAAGACTGGGTTGAGAGACGCAACCCTGACAGCAAACTTCTAAACTTTAATACTGGAATAATTCTAGTCCCTGAAAGTCAAGCTGTCAATGAGTGTCTTTAACTCACTGAGGCATCTGCTGATCCTAAGTCTTCCAAAGATTCAGGATCAGAACTTCAAACCTCCTACCTCCACTGAAAAATCTTTAGGGAGCTTTTCCAAGCTATGAGGTAATAACATTGACTTACCAAGACCACTCTCCAAGGGAGAGATCTGGTTTGGGTACCATGACACACACAAAGCCTAAAACTCAAGAATCTTCAAACAAGAATGTATCAGGATCTATCACTATTTCTAATACTAAACCAGTCACATCTTCAGTTCCTACCGAAGTCAAAACCAATGACCAAGAGTCTAAAATCAATAAGCTAACAAAACTGGTCCAAATGTTAATGGATGAGAAGATTAACTCCACTCAAAAGACTTAGGAACCAAAATCTGTGTCCTCATAGCCTGAGTCATCTAAGTCAGTCAACTCATCCAAACAAAGTCAGGATTCTAAACCAAATGGCAAAAACCCTGATTCATCTAAACCAGTTAGACCAAAACCTCTTCAAAAACCCAAGTTCAAATGTGAGCTCTGCAATTATACCAATCATTCAACTGATGATTGTTATAAGATTCTTTACTACATGAAATGCAAGAAAGAGGATCACAGGACCTCAGATCATGAAATGTACATTGCATCATTAAAAAGTAGTCAAAACTACAAGGCTCAGCCTTATCAGTATGCATCTCCTTCAAAACATATCATGGTATCCAAGGCAAAGCCTTTCCCATCATGCACTCACTGTGGCTTCAACCCATCGTCCTGATGATGGTAGAAATTACCCTAGTGTGAAATATGTGGAAGTTATGACCATTTTACCTCAGGACATAATCATGTCATTCAGGTCAGAGGAGGTGTTCTAGCTGAGTCCTCTCAGTCTGGTGAATCCTACATTAGAGTTAGTTTTACTACTTTTGGAAGTAGTGTATAACACCTCGTGTTTTAGGTCATTGTACGACATTATGTAATTCACAATTTATTTTTTTAGGGTTTTACGCGTTTGCTCTTAAATCGTAATCGTTAAGCTAAATCGCGTAAACTAAAAATGATCATTCAATGTAAACGGGCATTAAATGATTAAACATTTACATCAAGCAAGTGTTAAATGATTATTATGAGGATAATTATCAACTTTGTTCATCTTATTTTTATTGGTTACGTAAAATGCTTACGTTTCGCGATAAAATGCGTTTCGGCATTCCCGAAAGCACCAAAACCTAACCACGCTTAAACAAATACCCACGATTATACCCAATACACAAAATAATCAAAATATCATCCCATATATGAGTATGTGGCCGAATTTGGTGAAGATAGGACCAACAAATATCTAGGTGCATGTCACTTGCCCTAAATATCAAGGTTTGGCAAATATCAAGGGAACAAAGCCTTACACCTTTGTTACCACTTGACTACTTGCCCTAGGAACCTTCCTTGAAGTCCTTGGCTTAGTCTTCCATCTATATAAGGCTTTAGCTAGCAAGTAAACACACATCTTTCATTTTCCAAAGTGTAAACAAAATCAAAACTCTCTCATTTCCTTTATACAAGCCCACGGCTCAAAATCATTAATCCTATAACATCCATACAAAAAATTTTCAACCACATTATACACAAGCATACACACATCATATCTAAGACCTACTAAGGTGGTTTCAAGGCTTGGTTAACCATTTACAAGAAAGGAAGCAAGAAAAGGAAGCTAGGGTTTACTTGGGAAAAATTAGGGTTTCATCTTATAATTAATAGCTAGTTTAAATCACAAGGGTGTGATTGTTATTCTTGCCTCACTCATCCATACAAGGTTATTTAAAAGCTTAATCATTTCATAAGTAAGATTTTATGTGTTTATATGCTCTATTTAGCTAAAATACCATTTTAGGATACTTTTGAATATGTGTAAGGGATTTTACTTATATCAATGATTTTGTGAACTTATTTACAGTTATATGGATGCTATTAATATGATGTTAAAAAGGAATATAACTAAACTTGTACACACGTGGTTAAAGTATAAAAATAAATATGTATAAATTAGGGTTTCTTTTATAAAGTTGTGATTAAAAGTGAGGTTAGAGGACTTGTTGTCTTGAACCATGGATAAAATATGAACTAACTGACTTATTATATGTAAGACATAAGATAATAAGTATTGTAATGGACTTGTAACAAACTGGTTAAGCTAAAAAGTTGTAAAAACAAGTTTTAAACACATTATTGCAAAATATTCAAAAAGGTCTGTTTGAAGTCCGAATTTAACACATATGTTTTATGATATTATAAGATACTACATGTCACAAGGATCGTGGGCATGTAAAGAACTTGAAAAATCGATTTATAACGAAGAAGATACGCTAGTTACGAGTTTACGACGACAAATACGTTTATAAAACTATTTTTATAAAGATTACTATTCATGACAGAAACTTATACTTTTAAAACATCAATAAAATGATAAAGCTTTTAATTACGATATCGTGCTAGCAAAACTCACTAAAAACGGAACTATAACGAATGAGATACGACAAAAAACGGGTTTTACGTTAATTAAAAGTATAAAAACAATTTTATAGCTGTTATGAACAGTAAAAACACTATTCATCACAGAAGGTCAAAAACCTAAAAATGTCAAATATTGATAAATCGTCTTAATACAAAAACGTGAGCGCAAGAAACGCGAGAAACATACTTAAAACGACAAAGTTATGTCATTTTTTGCTAAAGGCGTAATTATAAACGTTTTTACTTTATAAATACGATTTCACTTAAACAATTAGATGGTGATATAGCTATATAGAAATATATATGTTATTAGTTAACAAAGTGCTATAGTACTAAGGGAATTTCATAATGAGCGCCTCTTCGATGGCGATTGACACTGTTGGAATTTACGATTTAAAGTATCCTACTCCCTCCCGTAACCGTCATTGTCATGACCCTCATTAATATATAGCCCGAACTGATAGTAATGATGATAACTATATAGATATATATATGGGTAGTTGGTAGACAACGTACTTGAATACGATTACGACCTATATTTAACGAGGTTGCATTCCGAGCGTTAGCGTGACATCGTTTTTTATTTTGGATAATTTATATCATTTACTCACTCAAGTGAGTTCATAGCCCCATAGTTTACAATTATTGATTAACAATTTTAGGGGTGAGAAACAGATGCATGTTTTACAATTGACGCGAAGTTACATTTAATCATGACACGTTTGCCCTAAGAAGCGATAACCCCTATGCCCATGAATCTTCGTACCAGTCAATTTACTGGAATGTGAGGCGTGAATGATTAAAGATAATCTATTTGGGACTAAGACCTCAATCACCCGTTCGGCAGACTAGCTATACACGGGAAACGAACGTATATCATGTCGATTTTGGATGTTACGGGTTGAACATCGTCACGGGAAATGTAGGCAATATTTATATATTGTATTCATTTATGTCGAGCTTCGGTGTCAATGGCTTAGGAAAACGTAATTACATTTTGTGATGTCTGCATCCGTTGCATTATCACGGGGAAAGTCTTGCGGTCCTGCTTATACATTTACATAAACCTATGAAATTCACCAACTTTATGTTGACGTTTTAAATGCAATGTTTTTCAGGAGATCATTAGGCAAGAGGGGTGCAAAAGGGATACATTGGTGGTTATGTTTTGGATGTCCTGCATTAAAGATTTAGTCGCATTACATTTTGTATATCTGTTATGGGCTGGAAATCTTTGTAATAATAACAAGTAAACAAGTGAAGCTTCAAGCTTTTGTAAACATTTTGTTAAATCCAATGTATCAGTTTTAAATGACTTTTAATTGTCGTTTAATATATATCTTGTGCTAGTGATCTGAGAAGTAACACGCCCCGGACCCTTATTCCGCTGCGACCCAATTTGGGGGTGTTACAGATTGGTATCAAGAGCCAAGGTTATAGAGAACCAGGTCAAATGTTTTTGCTGGACTATAACCGTTTTCAAACATTGCATTCATACAAAGGTTTTCATCGGGACATACATACATAATTTGTGTTATAGTCGGTAGAACTAGATGCATGCATGGATTGATGATTCATATTGATATACATGTTATGATATAAATGTATATTACTATAAGAGTCTTATATTAAAGACTAATATAAGTTATGTTGAAGTTTCAAATATGGTTATGTCAGATTCGGAAGATTCCACGGTCACCTACATGGCAGTGTCCAGTCCATTTGAGGATGGGTCAGACATTGGTTCACCAGGAGTCGATGGACCACCCATTATGTCAGAGGACCCATATGCGTACATAATGGCTGCTTATCAGGTTCCACCATCGCCTGACTACATACCTGGCCCCTAGGAGCCATAGTCACCTCCCCCACTGGACTTTGTTCCTGAGCCGATGTACCCTGAGTACATACCACAGGAGGATGAGATACTCTTGGCCAAGGAGCAGCCACTACCTGCTGCTGCCTCACCTACGGCAGATTCACTAGGATATGTTCCTGAGTCTGATCCGGAGGAGGACGATGAGGATCCCGAGGAGGATCCAGCTGATTACCCTGCTGATAGGGATGATGATGATGATGATGATGAGGACGAGGACGAGGATAAGGAGGAGGAGGAGGAGCACCCAGCTCCGGCCAACTCTGTCCCGCCTGTACATCGTATGACTCCCAAGATATCTATTCGGGATGAGCCATCCATATCACTTCCTCCTATGGAAGAGGTCGAGAGACTTCTTGCCTTAACCACCCCACCACCATCACCACTTACTCCACTATCATCTCCTTTACCACATATACCATCTCCCTCATTTCCAACATCACCACCTGCTAGTCCTATTCGTCCGTTGGGCTATCGGGCTGCTATGATCCTGGCTGAGAGCGTGACACAACCACTTCTCTCCATTTACCATACCTACTTCATCACCACTTTTTTATGTTACTATCTTATGACACTAGGGAAGACAGGCCCGAGATTACACTTACCCTTGGATGAGTTGGAAGGTATTGGGACCTTGGTTACCTAGGTACGAGATTGAGAGAGTTCAGCTTGCAGTTGCCATAGACCGGTTGGGAGGGGCCTCTCGCGCCGCAGAGCTATGGGGTTTGTTGGGAACTTATGGATACCCGAGACTCAGACGACGGAGTCGCCGTGCCGAGGTCGGCTTATGGGATTAGAGATGTTTGGGATAGGACCCGACAGAGAGGCTGTTGAGGAGGTTGCACTGATGACCCTTAGAGGGTCCACTACTAGGGGTGACAGAGCCTTACGCAGTCCAGGAGAGGACAGCTGATATCTATGCTGTGATAGAGGATACTCTGGATACAGGCAGCAGAACACAGATATATCAAGTGTTGTGACATTGAGTGATTGATAGTCAGACCACTATAAGACTGCACGACTATAGATCAGGAGGCTTGTTTCCGTAGAAGCGCCATGGGGCACGCTCCCATAGAGGTGTAGCTATATGCACGTTCAGAGGATCTTGGCATTACTGTTCTATAGTGTGAGTCAGCAGGCAGTGATTTCAAAGTTGCAGGGCAGCTGACCGTATGAGGTCAGGTCTGTGACTTTAGTGATGCTTCAGCAGAATACCAGAGGCACAGGTCAGGTTGACTAAGGCATTAGAGTTGCTGAAAGGACTACAGACTCAGATGGCCGAGTTTCAAAGGCAGCTTGGACCCGCAAAAGGTCCGACACAGCCTGATGCACCAGGAGAGGCTGGTAGCAGTTCCTAGATTTGGTTATGTTATAGCTATGCTATGCAGCCTGTTAAGTATTATGGGTTATTCCCAGCTAGCAGACTGTATAGATCTTTTGTTTTGTTTAGCTACCTAGTATAGGTCTTTTGTTCAGGTATTATCTATCTTGTACGCATACTAGTGTTGACGGGTTTATCCGGCTAGTTATGGCTGTAGTTGTTTCTTAGTCTTGTAAACTAAGTGTAGTAATCATCTTTTATCTGAACCGAACATGTATGTTTTTCAAGTTATAGATGATATTAGCGGATTCGTTATCTATTGAAATTCGAAATTTATTTAATGAATGTCGATTTTGTTATATCTTGGTTAATTTCAATAACAGTTTTACATTTCACTGTGTGATGTGATCTCATTTTTATTTAATGTGTATATGTTATGTCATAGTTATGATTTTATGAAATCTAACGGGTATTATGTTTTCTTGTGATTTAAAGAAAATGGCACCAAAAAGAAAGACCACGAGGTTAAACCCAGATACAACACCAACACCAGTCACAGACACTCATACCACTACATCTGTCACCAATGCCCAATTAGGCAATTGTTTACGAGGGCGTTAATGCTGCTACTGGCAGCACGTGATGCAACCAGGAATGGCGATGATAGCCATACTTCAGGAACGGGTGCCAGAAGGCCTGTGTAAGTTGCTCGTGAATGCACCTACCCGGACTTCCTAAAATGCCAACCCTTGAACTTCAAGGGCATTGAGGGAGTGGTTAGACTCACTCAGTGGTTTAAAAAGATGGAGTCTGTTTACAGCATAAGCAACTGTACAGTAGCATGCCAAGTCAAATTTGCTACGTGTACCCTACAAGGGAATGCTCTTACATGGTGGAACTCCCATGTTAAGACCACTACTCCTGAAGCTGCCCATGTAATGCCATGGAGGACTTTGAGTGAAAAAGATGCATGTAGAACAATATGCCAAGGGCGAATTAAGGAAACTGGAGTTTGAAATGTAGAATTTGAAGGTGAAGGGTACCGATGTGGTAACCTATAGCCAACGTTTCCAAGAACTGGCACTAATGTGCGATCGAATGTTTCCGGAAGAAATAGACCAAGTTGAGAAATATGTTGGTGGCTTGCCCGACACGATCCATGGCAGTGTGATGGCAGCTATAAGCCAGAAACTATGCAGGATGCATTGAAGTTCGCACTGAACACCATGGACAAATAGATCAACATTGGGCTGACGTCAGAGTGACAAACAAAAGAAAGTCTGAGATGACACCGCAAGGAACAACCAAAATCAACCACCAAACAAGAGATAATAAATGTAAGAGCTTATTTGCCATAAGGAAATGGTGACAGGATTACATTACGGAGGGCCTAGACCTTGTGATCCAAATTGTTACTATCACCATGATGGTCCTTGTGCTTCCCAAAATGCCCACAAGTGCAACGATTTGGTCATTTATCTCGTGACTGCAGGATCCCTAAATAGTCAACAACTAGGGCTTAATCAGATGGGGATTGCTTTGAAATGTGGTGCTCAAGGGATTTCAAGAAGGATTGCCAAAATTAAAGAACAAACAAACAACGGGGTAATCGGGGATGGAAATGACAAGGCTCAGGCAAAGGTGTTGTCGTCGGGCCAATGCAGGGTAACCCGGACAACAATTATAGTCACGGGTACATTTCTCCTAAACAACCGATATGCATCTATTTTATTTGCATACTGGTGACGTTAGGAGTTTGTATCTACTGCATTTAGCTCTCGAATTTTATCACTCCAACTGCATTAGATCATGATTATAATGTCGAACTAGCTGATGGGCGAATTGTTAGGTTAAACACTATTATTCGAGGTTGTACGTTAAACTTCTTAAATCATCCTTTCAACATAGACCTAATGCCCGTAGAACTAGGTAGTTTTTGAGTGATATGTGGTATGGATTGGTGGCAAAGTACCTTGCCGTTATCGTTCTGTGCGGAAAAGGATCGTTGTATATTCCATTGGAGAGATTCTTTTAATCGTTCGACGGTGACGGAGCAGCAATAAACACGAGACCCGACTAAACATCATCTCGTGTACTAAGGCTCAAGAGTATTTAACCAAGGGATGTCACGTATTCTTAGCAAATATCACCATAACCAAAGATGAAGACAAGTCAAAGGGGAAACGACTTGAAGATGTGCCAGTTGTTCAAGAATTTCCTGAAGTCTTTCCTGAGGACTTACCGGGTATACCACCCACTCGACAAGTGGAGTTTCGAATCCATTTGGTACCTGGTACTACACCGTAGCACGGGCACCATATAGATTAGCACCGCGAAATGAAGGAGCTATCGGAGCAAACCTGGCAGGAACTTACGAGACAAAGGCTTTTTAAGGGCACAAGTTTCTTACATAGGGGAGCTTTCGGTTCTGTTTGTAAAGAAGAAAGATGGGTCTTTTCGGATGTGCATCGATTACAGGGAATTGAACAAACTGGTAATGTGAAGAACCGATTACTACTCCAAAGGATCGATGACCTATTCGACCAGCTGCAAGGATCGAGTATTTATTCAAAGATCGATCTGAGGTCAGGGTATCACCAGTTGAGAGTTCGAGAAGAAGACATTCCCAAGATTGCATTTAGGACTCGCTACGGTCACTATGAATTCCAAGTCATGTCTTTTGGTTTACATAATGCCCCCGGCCGTGTTCATGGACCTTATGAACCGGGTGTGTAAACCGTATCTGGACAAGTTTGTAATTGTCTTCATCGATGACATTTTGATCTACTCCAAAAGTAAGAAGGAACATGAAGAACACCTTAGGCAGATCTTGAAATTGCTTAAGAAGGAAGAAATTGTACGCAAAGTTCTCCAAAGAGTGAATTCTGGATCTCCAGTGGTACCAATTCCTTGGTCACATGATTGTACTATCGTGGAGATTCACTGGGTGGACCTGCTAAGATTTGAATCTATCAAAGATTTGGACGTTCTCCTAAAACACCAACAGCGATTCACCAATTTTATGGCCTTGCCGGATATTATTGATGATTCTCGAAGGGGTTTTTTCAAAGATGCCAAGTCCAATTACCAATATACCCAAAAATGTGTTCAAGTTTGATTGGGGCGATAAACAAGGACGCAGCTTTTCAATATTGAAGCAAAAGATGTGACAGTTGACCCATTGGCCTTAACTGAGGGAATCGAAGATTTATAACATCTGTGATGTTCATAAGAAGGGTTTGGGCGCTGTGTTGATGCAAAGAGAAAAGGTGATTTATTATGCATCACGCCAGTTAAAAATTCATGAAAAGAACTATACAACTTATGATTTAGAACTGGGGGCGGTAGTGTTTGCTCTAAAGATTTAGAGGCACTATCTGTATGGAACCAAATGCACGGTGTTTACTGATCACAAAAGTTTACAACACATTCTTGATTAGAAGGAATTAAAAATAAGGCAACGTGCTGGTGGTTAGGAGTTGCTGAGTGATTATGATTGCAAAATTTGTTATCACCCAGGGAAGGCGAATGTTGTTGTTGATGCTCTGAGCAGAAAGGAACGAGAACCACTAAGGGTTCGGGCCTTAGTAATGACTATTGGCTTGGATCTTCCTAAACAAATCTTGAAAGCTCAGACTGAAGCACGAAAGCCGGAGAACATCAAGAAGGAGGATGTTGGGGGTATATTGGTTGAGAATTCAAAAGATCCGAAGAAACTTAGAACGGAAAAGTTGGAACCACGTGCGGATGGAACTATGTGCTTAAATAGCAGGAGTTTGGTTACCATGTTATGGGACTTATGGGCTGTGATCATGCACGAGTCCACATGTTAAATACTCTATTCATCCGGGTTCTGACAAGATGTACCAGGATATGAAGAAACTATATTGGTGGCCCAATATGAAAGCCAACATCGCCACCTATGTTAGCAAATGTTTGACCTGTGATAGGTCAGAGGCCGAATACATCAGAGGGGACCATCGGGATTGTTAGTACAGCCGATATACTCAATGGAAGAGGACAACATCACGATGGTTTTTGTCACGAAGATTACTAAGTCGTCACAAGGTTATGGACACTATTTAGGTGAACGTTGAACGACTTTACCAAAGTCTGCCATTTTTTATGCCAATGAGAGAAACGGATCCTATGGATAAACTGGCAAGAATGTACCTAAAGGAGGTAGTCACGAAGCATGGAATACCTGTTTCAATTATCTGTGATCGTGACCCTCGGTTTGCATCAAATTTCTAGAAGTCACTTCAGAAGGCTTTGGGTACAAGTTTGGTTTGTGAGGTACTGCATATTCATCCGCAAAACCCGATGGGAAAGCATGAGAACCATCCAACCTCTCAAGGATTGCTAGTGCTTGCGTAATCGGACTTTTGGAAATGGTTGGGTTAAACTTTTCCATTGGTCGAGTTTTCATACAATAACAGTTATCATGCCAGCATTAAGGCTGCACCGTTTGAAAGCAACTTTATGGTTGAAAGTGTCGTTCACCCGTGTGTTGGCCGAGGTTGGACAAGTTCAACTCACTGGTCCAGAATTAGTGCAAGAAACAACGGAAGAGGATCCATCCAGGATTATTAAACAAATGATTACAAATCCGCTCGCGATTCGAACAAAAGAGCAACGCTGTGTGATTTTAAAGCTGTAAAACGATGAGTTTTCAGTGGAGATAAAGTTATGCTTATGGTTTTCGCCTTGGAAAATGTGGTCCGTACGTTTTAGCAAACGGGGGAAGGGAAGTTAAAACCCATATTTGTCGGACCTTTTATGGTGTTGAAAAGGTTGGAGCCGTTGCTTACAAGCTTGGCTTCCTCAGAACTGAAGCAGGGTCTCAATACGTTTCATGTATCCAACTTGAAGAATGTTATCTGACGATCGCCAATTAGGTCGTTCCGTTTGGAGTGAGGGACTTCGCGCAAGTGGATGATTAAGGCGTTGCATGTGTTTGTTGGAGATGAGAGCTTGTAGAAAATGGCGATGATTCGCGGAACAATCAAACAAGTTTTTACAGTGGCGATGCCGGTGATGTCACGCGTAATGTGTCGAGAATGTTCGAGGGGTAAGAAGACGCGGTGTCTTATAGCGCGGGGTTCTGATGTTTATCAGTGTTTGGTTAATGTGGGGGAAGTGGGAAGAGATCAATTGCAGGTAGGAGAATATCCAGAGCACCTGTGTTCAAACCAAGATCCGCTTCACCGTGTGTCAAGTTGGCCATGTCAATAGAGCGCGTTGAGAAGGACAGAAGGCTGTTCGATTTAAACGGGGGGTAAGACTGAGAATAATTCACTCTCGTTTGTTGTGTAGGTCGATGTGTACGGGCGTTATGTAAGATAGTGCAGATTTCATTTATTGTTTTGGAGGGCGGTAGTTTAGGTTTGTGCGCTTGTTAAATAATCGTAAATTCTTTTAAGCGCTCTATAGAAAGATCGCGTATAAAGTGATAACCAAGTCGATCGACTTCTAAGTGAATAAGGGCATCTAAACACGATTACATAGTTTTAGTGCAAGCAGAGAATCGTGTTATCATCTGTATTATGGTGAGAGGATTAAGAATTATAAGTTGCACATGTTTATTCGCTATATTGGTTAGGGGAGAATCGTGTCGCAGCTGTGATCTCTTTTTTTTTCTAGTGTATCTTTGTTTTTTTCTGTTTTAATGATTATTAAGGGATTAAAAATAGCCACTAAACCCCACGTACATTTTCCATTTTTATTTGGATAGACTTGGGGTTTGCAAATCTAAATCTGATGTTGTTAAAAAAAGGCCATTTACATGGAGGGCTAACACCCTCCTCCTCTGGGAATGTTTTGGATAATATTTGCTAGGGGGTGAGGGGGGGTGGGTGGAACTGAAAAGATTTTCCATCTTTTCGTTTTTTTTCATGGGATAATGCTATCGCGTCACTCTCCTCTCCCGCCGCTCCCCCTGATAAAACTACGTTTCATGTGTGTTCGCTCTCGATCGGGAAGACGTTAATACCGCATTCGTATCGCTTCTGTAACTAAATGACCGCTATACTCGATGAGTAGCCCGAATAGACTTAAAAACTTGTTGATCAGCGTTTATCGGTCACTGTCGAGATATACGCAGGTGGCCGGATAATAGTACTTGAAGGGGAAGCGAGCTAGGATCAAGGATGATAAGGAGTGCAACAAGTTGGTGACTAAGAGATCCCTGGAGAAAGTATCGCTCGATTACTTCACCCCTTGGTTTCCTTGTGCCTTCCTATGTGCAGGCGGTGCTTGGGCGTTCTATTATCCCTCGCGCTAGTGCATCTGAGGCTTGGTCGAAGATGTCTCACTTCATTAGCCTCGAGAATGAAATGCCATGAGGATGGATGCAACTCTGAACTTTCATGAGTGTTATACACTTAACCAAAGTGTGGTATAGTAACTAATGCTGTGTCCTTCGTCGTTCTCTTCTAATATCACGGCTCAATATATGCATACAATCTTACGCAAAAATTCTTCGATAGTGAGCTTATGATTATTCTACTAGAGGAGGGGCCACACAGAAGTTGTACTTACATCATCGTATCGCGAGAATTGTGTACTCGCTTATACTTCATCGGGTGGAGCCAGTTGTACTCGTGTGTGGTTACCATTTACTAGCGTAGTGATGCAAAGGAAGAGAAGATTAGGGTTTTTTTAAACCTAATCTAGGGTTCATTTCTTGCTAAAGCTTGGATTTTGATCTACCAAGGGTTTGGGTGAATTGATCATCATCATACATCTATATAATGGTTATCTATAAACCTTTATGTCTTCACTTTGATCATGTTTATATGTTTACATGTTCTATATAACTAAATCACCATTTAGGGTTTTAAACATGTTAAAATGATAACTTACCTATGATTATGATTTTGTACACTTTTTCATATGATATGTAATTAATAATATCATAGAATAATGAAATTATAAGTATGTTAAACGTCGTTAGTTTAAGTGGAAAAATGTTTAAGTGGGCAACTAGTGATTAAAACGTTAATTAAGAAAAGTTATGATTTTTGTGAAGATATTAACTTGTGTTCTTGGACTAATGGGGAAAAAACAATATTAAGGATCTTACACTATATATTAATATATATGACTTAAGTATATTATAAGTTATAAAAAAAGATTTGTTGGGTAATATATGTAATGGAAATGTATATATAATTAAGTATATATAAAGTACATAAAGGGCTGTTTGGATTCGAAATCAAACAGTGGGGTTATCATTTTTATAAAATAATACGTCTGATGACGATTCCAAAATGATATGAAACTCGAAAAACCGATTTATAACGAAGAAGATACGCTAGTTATGATTTTACAACGATAAATACTTTATAAAACTATTTTTATAAAAGTTACTATTCATCACAGAAAGTTATACTTTTAAAACATCATTTATATGATATAACTTTTAATTACAAGAACGTGTTTGAAAGAATCGCTAAAAACGGAGCTTTTAACGAATTAAGATACGACCTAAAACGCGGTTTTAGTTAATTAAAAGTATAAAAACGATTTTATAGCTGTTATGAACAGTAAAAACACTATTCATCACAGAATCTCAAAAACCTAAAAAATGTTATTTTTATGATCCCTGTCTTTAATACGAAAGCCCTAGTAGGACGTAGGAAGAAACGCGTAGAGAATCGGACTTAAAACGACAAAGTTATGTCGTTTTTGCTTAGAAGGTGTAATTATAGATGTTTTTTACTTTATAAATACATTTCACTTAATGTATGATTAGATGGTGATATAGTATAGAGATTTATATATATGTTATTAGTTATCAAAGTGCTATATTACTAGGGAATTTCATAATGAGGCTTCTTCGGATGGCGTATTGACGAGTTGTTGGATTTACGATTTAAAGTGTCCTAACTCCTCGTACGTCATGTCATGACCTCTTAAATTATGATAGCCCGAACGATAGTACGATGATAACTATATAGGATTATATATTATTGTTGTTAGACAACGTACTTGAATACTGATTCGACCTATATTAACTAGGTTGCATTCGGGCGTTAGCGTGATGCGTTTTTATTTGGGATATTTTATTATCAATTTACTCACTCAAGGTGAGTTCATAGCCCCATGTTTTACAATTATTAATTTACAAGTTTTTGGGGTGAGAAACATATGCATGTTTTACAAATTGGACGCAAGTGTACATTTTATCATGATTACGTGTTTGCCTAAGTAGCGATAACCCACTATGCCCATGAATCATGAACTGTCAATTACTGGAATGTGAGCGCGAATGATTATAGATAGATCTATTTGGGATTGACCTCCCCGTTCGGGTGACTAGCTATCACTGGAAACGAACGTATATCATGTCGGATACTGGATGTTACGGGTTGAACATCATCACGGGCAATGTAGGCAATATTTATATATTGTATTCATTTATGTCGAGCTTCGGTGTCATGAGCTTAGGAAAACGTAATTACATTTTGTGATGTCTGCATCTGTTGCATTATCACGGGGAAAGTCTTGCGGTCCTGCATATACATTTACATAAACCTATGAAATTCACCAACTTTATGTTGACGTTTTTAAATGCAATGTTTTTCAGGAGGTCATTAAGCACGAGGTGCGAAGGATACATTGGTGGTTATATTTTGAAGTCATGCATTAAAGATTTAGTCGCATTACATTTTGTATATCTGTTATGGGCTGGAAATCTTTGTAATAATAACAAGTAAACAAGTAAAGCTTCGGGCTTTTGTAACACATACTTTATTAAATCCAATGTATCAGTTTTAAACGACTTTTTGGTCGTTCTTATATTATCTTGTGTTATTGATCTGAGAAGTAACACGCCCCGGACCCTTATTCCGCTGCGACCCAATTTGGGGGTGTTACAGATTGGTATCAAGAGCCAAGGTTATAGAGAACCAGGTCAAATGTTTTTGCTGGACTATAACCGTTTTCAAACATTGCATTCATACAAAGGGGTTTTCACGGGACATACATACACTAATTGTGCATTAGTCGGTTAGGCTAGATGCATGCATGATTGATATTCATGATTGATATACATGTTATAATATAAATGTATATTACTATAAGAGTCTTATATTAGCATACTTATATAAGCTAATTTTGATTTCAGATATTATCATGTCAGATTCTGAGCATTCTACAGTTACATACACATCAGTATCCTTTCCAGTTGAGGACGATTCAGACATTGGTTCACCAGGAGTCGATGGACCACCCATTATGCCAGAGGACCCATATGCTTACATAATGGCTGCTTATGAGGTTCCACCATCGCCTGACTACATACCTGGACCCGAGGTTCCACCATCGCCTGACTACATACCTGGACCCGAGGTTCCACCATCGCCTGACTACATACCTGGCCCCGAGGAGCCGCAGTCACCTCCCCCACTGGACTTTGTTCCTGAGCCGATGTACCCTGAGTACATGCCACAGGAGGATGAGATACTCCCGGCCAAGGAGCAGCCACTACCTGCTGCTGCCTCACCCACTGCAGATTTACTAGGATATGTTCCTGAGTCTGATCTGAAGGAGGAGCCGGAGGAGGATGATGAGGATCCCGAGGAGGATCCAGCTGACTACCCTGCTGATGGGGATGATGATGATGATGAGGATAAGGATGAGGACGAGGATAAGGAGGAGGAGGAGCACCCAGCTCCGGCCGACTCTGTCCCACCTGTACACCGTATGACTGCCAGGATATCCATCTGGGATGAGCCATCCATATCACTTCCTCCTAGGGAAGAGGTCGAGAGACTTCTTGCCTTAACCACCCCACCACCATCACCACTTACTCCACTATCATCTCCATTACCACAGATACCATCACCACCATTACCTATACCATCACCACCACCCAATAGCCCTACTCATATTGAGATTCCCGAGAGTTGTTTACCGCTTTGGAAGAGGGTGCGTTTTGCTTCTCCCACCCCTAGTCATGAGGTCGGGGAGAGTTCAGCAGCCGGTGCTGCTAGGCAGGATAGACCTGCCATAGCGAGGGACGACCCTTATTCCATAGCGAGGGAGGACCTTTATGGATTTGTCGATATGGTTGATGTCCCTCCTAGATGTTCGACGTCTAGGGAGTTAGACTATGGCATTACGGATACATGGGATGATCTGGTAGGAGCCATCGATGAGATTGCACCGACCACCCTAGAGGGGGTCAATCAGAGGGTTACCGATCTTGCTACCATTGTTGAGCAGGAGACTACCATCATGTATGCTATTATGGAGGATGCTTAAGATGATCTGTCTTAACTGAGAGGCCGAGTCAACTTGTTGTATAGGGATAGGCCTTTTCATCGTCGTTTAGCAGTAATGATAGAGAGAGAGGCTAAGATGGCTCGTGAGGCTTGGGGACTATCCATGGATTCTAGCGACTATGCATGTTCAGATGTTATGTCATTACGTACTATAGTAGTGGCGCAGAGTGCATTGATTTCAGAGTTACAGTCAGCAGATCACAAGAGACAGAGGGTGATTTTAGAGTTATTGGCATCATACCACAAGAGATAGGTTCAGTTGACTAAGACATTGAGGTTGCTGAAAGGACTACAGACACAGATGGTCGCGTTTTAGAGGCAGCGTGGACCCGCAAAAGGTCCGACACAGCCTGATGCACTAGGAGAGGCTGGTAGCAGTTCCTAGATTTGGTTATATTGTAGCTATGCTATGCAGCCTGTTAAGTATTATGGGTTATTCCCAACTAGTAGACTGTATAGATCTTTTGTTTTGTTTAGCTACCCAGTATAGGTCTTTTGTTCAGGTATTATCTACCTTGTACAGCATACTAAGTATTATGGGTATATAGAGGCACAGATAGCAAGTTTCCAAGATTTGGTTATATTGTAGTATATAATGTCGAATTAATGCAGCCTGTTAAGTAATTGTGGGTTAATTTCCCAGCTAGCAGACTGTATAGAAATTTTCTTTTGGTTATTTATGGGACGTGGGCGAGCGGGGCAGCGCGGGTGGGCGCGGGAATGGGGGAGTGGTGGTCTAGCTTTTAGTTCAGGTATTATCTACCTTGTAACACAAACTAGTATGTGTTTACGGGAAACTAACCCTAGGTCTCACAGATATGTGCATTATAGGGGCTAATTAGTATAATCCTTATTTTAGCGTCATTTCCCGACTTAATTATTAGACCATTATTGTTTTAACAGATTTTAGCGTCTTTCTCAGCACTTTACAACTTATTATCGTCGTTGTTACTATCACTCATTAAACTAAAAATCAACATTGATCAACGTAAACGGACGACCAATCAAATAAAAGTTTAGTCAAGCAAGTGTTAGATGATATATAAAGGTAGTATTAAGTCTAGTAAACATTTATTTCACATACTGTGTATTTTATTGGTTTACGTAAAACTGCTTAGTTTTTCAGCAATCATGATTTATATTTTAGGGCAGAGAGCTCGGGGGAGTGGAATGCAGAACGCGAGTGACGGCTCTGCGCTGATCGAGATGACAGCGGGAGCGAGAGGGCCAAGAGAGGCAGCGCGCGCAGAGAGGTGGAGTGGTCGCACAGTGATGATTTTGTGTTGGGATGATATACAGAAACTGGATAAGCGGGGCAAGACTCATTTGAAGATGTCTACGAGTGAATGATGCAAACGCGAGAGTGAGGTTGTGGTGTTGTGAGGCCGGTGCGGGTGTAGGTGACGAGTACGGTGCGGTGCGTGACAGTTGGCCTGGTGAGGGGTTGGTGGCTGGGTGTATTTGTTAGGAGTGAGGGGGGGGGAGTTTGGGGGGGTATTATGTCGGGGGGGCGCGAGGGGGGCGTCGATGATTGAGGTATACTAAGACATGTGAGTGACAGAGATCGGTGGAGCATACTGATATTGCGGGCAGCGATGAGCTGCAGCGAGGTGCTAGAGTTACCATTGAATAGCGTCAGATACAAGCGTTTCATCGATGTGCTATAAGCAGAGCGGCGGCATGTTAGGGGTCATGTTGTACAGGTTTTAGAGAGAGTGGGGGGAATCAACTCTCGGACAGATTTCTGAATTTAGGGCGCATTGATGTGGGGATGGGGTGGGCGTGGGTGCCATTGTTTAGATCGACCTAGTGAGAGAGAGCGAGCACGTCTGATATGCGATATATGCACAGATGTCGCGTATATATTAGTCACAGATCTTGTCGGACATAGGTGATGATTCAAGGCGATACACATTCAGTCTTACTACAGTATATTGGTCTATATCGTTCACAGTATATACAGTTAGTGAGCTACAAATTGTGAGTTTAACTGAGCACAGCACACTAGGTTGATGAGATGTGTCGATGGTTCATGAGCGATAGCAGGTGGTAGTATAGATTTGTCACAGTCTCCTTTACGCATGTCAATGTTAGGGAGGGATTTGGAGCGAGATTGTAGTAGACACAATACATCTATCGTTTGGTTAAGACTACACATTGATTAGTCAGGTCACGATCTCTGTTTAGTAGTCAGAGTGCAATTATATGCATTTTTTTCATATATTACATATCACTTGTGTATACTCAAATTCTCACATTAGATGTTGCACACGTATTTGGATGAGTAGTTCTCACATATACATAATCTGGATATACACCTACACACTAATATAAGAGAAAAGGTAATCAGTACAGTTATATATAGGTATCATTGAAGGATTATTTTACTGTGGCTATAGATGTGACTATTTACAATTGACATATGGGTCGCATACATGTTTCTGAATGACACTCTACTTGTAAGGCACACGGAGCGGTGGGCTTGGGGTTCTGGACGAGGAGTCAAAGAGAGAGCGGAGCGTAGCTCTTACCATATTCATCTACTAGGTTGCATCTCATAAATATAGAGCACTCAATTCAGGAATATGAATACTGCGAATGGCGTATGACTATGGCTGGTGATGCCACGAGTAGGGGCAGGAACGCGTGAAGTGAGCAAGCTCCGAGAATGGCGATGATAATCCATGACTTCAGGAACGGTGTGACGTAAAGTGAGGTGCCGATAGTGAGTTGAGGATTTGAGCTGGCGTGTAATCGCTACCTTATCCTGGCGGACTTGCTCGGTATAACTATGCGCGATACTCCTGGTGGAGCGCTTCATGAGGCGACTGTGAGAAGAAGGGATGAAAGTTGTTATGCAGACATCACGCGAGCACTTGGTATAGGTTTGACTAACAGGCATAGAATCTGTCTATACAGCATAACATGACAGGCTGTTAAATGTAACTCATCGTTCAAATTTGCTACGTGTACTCTTAGCATGGGACAGCTACTGCCGACGGTAGGAGGCAATGTTATTATGGGGGTGGTCGGTCGGTGGGGTTCTTAGCTTACATTATCGAGACTTCTCTCTCAGTGATACACCGGAGCTGCTATGCCCATCTTATGGAGTTGTACTGATGGCCTAATGCTCGTATAGCATCTGAGTGATTGACGAGTCATTGATGTTCTAATGGAGTATAGAGATCTGATGTCGTATGAGGGAGCATGTATACATGGAGCAGGTTCTCCGAAGCTGGAGAGGCGCGAGAGGGGGGTGTGTGGTGGGGGCTCTTAGTGATCGACACCCTACTTACCAACAAAACTACAATTGACCGGGTACACTGCCTGTTAAAGTGTTGTTTTTAGGTATAGTCGGCATAAAATAAATTGTAAAACTTGATACATAAATAATACTTACACGATGACACATCACCTCTAAACCATGCATTCCTTGTACTTAAAACCGGACCCCCCTAAATAAAATGAACATGGTTTTGATTTGGTGGTTTACTAGTGACTTTGAGTATAAATAAGTCCCTTGTGAAAGCTTTGTACACACACTTAAACACCACATAAAGTAAAAGTCCATTTTATTCCTTGGTAAAACTCACGGCAGAAACACAATATCAAGAAAGATTCATATGCCCCATTTGTGCAAGAACACAAGTGTTCTAGCATTATTAGTAAGCATATCTAAGGTGCTTGGGTTGTGATTTAACAAGGGTTATAGCAAGAAGATGATTAGGGTTTCTCATTAGGGTTTTTATCTTGGGTTTGATATATTGGGTTTAAGCTTAAGTGTAAGCTATTGTTCATCATCCTAATTCACTTCTCTAAGGTCTATTTAAAGTTTAACATTTCCATTCATTTATTTAATTATGTGTACATGCTTGTTATATATGTTAAACACCACCTAGGTTTATATTTATGATTTATGGAATATTACAAAGATGTATATGGTTTGAATTTTATATTATGATGGGTGAAGTAATACTTAAAATGGAAATACACATTGTATATAAGTATAGTTATTTAAATTATAAGTTTAGTTTGTAAATTAAAATATATTAAAAGTTTTATTTATAAGTTTATGTATAAAAGATAATGAGGGTTGTTATTCACTTCGACAATCACTATGGACTTAGTAGAAGACCTAACATATGTAAGAATCATGGTAGAAAGTATGGTAAAAGACAAGTACAAGAGTTCTTAAGAAATGGATTTATGAAACTTAATTTTTGAAACATAAACAAGCCAACTGTTTTGGTACTTTCTGTTAAGATTCGAAAAACAAAGTGAACCTTTTATATTTTATTAATTGGGTACACATTACAAGGATCATAAGCATATAAAGAACTTGAAAAACCGAGATATAACAAAGAAGTTATGACATTTGTAAATTTACGATAATTAAATATATAAAAGTTTTTTTATAGAAGTTATTTTATATAAATCCTCATTGTTTCAGATCTGGTAAACTAATGGAAATATTTTATAGTGATAGTACTTGTCATGAGGAATCCAAGCATGTGAGAAACTCGAAAACGGAATTAAAACGAATGAGTTACGAGTTTTGTAAGATTTAAGTTTATAAAAACATTTTTATAAACTGTTTGACTTTTGTAAGTTGAACCAGAATTTTATAAATTCAGTAAGCATTTCATTAACATAGCTTATCTCGTCACGAATCCATACATGTAAAGAACAAACGAAACGGAGGTAAAATGAATGAGTTATGCTTTTTGCAAGTTTTATATAATTAATTACATAAAAGTAGTTTTATAAAATTTACAAAAATAGTAAAAGTTACTGTTTATCAGTGGCTAAAATATTATATATATAATATTTTGATAGATTTTCTTAATATGAAACCGTGGACATAAGAAACATATAAAACGGAGTTAAAACGATAAAGATACGAGATTTATAAAACATTGTGCACTATTTTTACTTTTATACATTATTTTATAAAACAATTAAATTAATTATATAATATCACTACATAATCAACAAAAATATTAAATCATATATTTTTAACAAGTAATACATTGTTGAACAAAAATTGTAACACCCCTAAAATTCGTGTCGCAGCAGAAATTGTGTCCGGGGGAGTTACTTCATAATACACAGCGCTAGATACAAAATAACGACCTCTAAATGTGTCGTTTGAAAAATAATCTCGTTGATTTCCTTGAAATTGATATAATGTTTGTCCCATAATTGCATCACAATGAAAAGCTTGAAATTAACACAACGAGATTTGATCACTTGTATGTATGTAGAAATCCATGAATGAAATCTTGTCAGTTTAGACTCCAATGCACATCAATTAATCCAAGCATCTAATTCACCTGAGAAAAACATGCTTAAAACGGTCAACATAAAGTTGGTGAGTTCATAGGTTAGTTTAAATATGAATGTAAGTTTCAAATGAATGTATTTGTCCACTGTGTCATCACAATACCATGTAAAAATCCCAAAGATTTATAAAGAATGCACGACACATTTTATGTCACCAAAAGTACCAATCTTATCCCAAAGATTTATAAAGAATGCATGATCAATTTAATGTCACCAAAAGTACCAATCTTATCCCAAAGATTTATAAAGAATGCATGACCAATTTAATGTCACCAAAAGTACCAATCTTATCCCAAAGATTTATAAAGAATGCATGACCAATTTAATGTCACCAAAATGTTTCAAGTATGTATTGCCACTTTATTCAAGGCATAGTAAATATCCATGTGAGTATAAAACAATGATTACAATTACTCTAAGTTCATGAAACCGATGCACTAATATAACAGTAAAAATTCATGTGTATTTGTTGGGGGCCCTGTAGTCCCAACCAATCGTAATCCGACATGTTATAACGTTCGTTTACCTAGTGATAGCTAATCACCCGAACGGGGATTGTCAATCCCGAATAGATCTATTTTATAACATGCGCGTAGACAACATGCTATAACGTTCGTTTGCCAAGTGATAGCTAATCACCCGAACGGGGATTATCAATCCCAAATAGATCTATTTTATAACATTCGCGCTCACCCTCCAAGTGATTTACAGTTCATGAAGCTGTGGCGTAGACTTATATATACCCATCATGGGTCTCCCCTCCAAGAACACCCGGGCAGTGATTTAAAGAATATATACTCCCGTTACCGGTGTCCCCTCCAAGAACACTCGATCAGTAAAGTAAAAATATGTACTCCCGTTACCGGTGTCCCCTGCAAGAACACCCAGGCAGTACCATTTTTGTCATCAGTTCAATCCGCTTAAGCTAATCCGTGTCCTTTTTCAAAAGTAAAATATGCATTTGTGACCAAAAAATGAAGTCAAGTAATGTATCCCATAGCGAGCTATGTAAATGAGTATGTAAACCAATTTGTAATCAACCATGTAAATGCATTTGTAAACAAGCATGTTCTCACCCCAAAAATATATATAAAACATGTAAAACGTGGGGCTATAAACTCACAATATCTTTTAAAAACAATCACGTTGTTATAAGATAACCGAGTAAGTATAAGAGTTTGTAGACAAGCATGTATCCCCCTCGCGGGTTTATAAACATTCAAAAGATTGAAAAGCGAGGTTATAAACTCACCTCGATGATGTAGAACGATTGACAGATAGGCATCTAATATGCACAACACGAACGAAAGACGAGCGGCTCGATCAAGAAGTTGCAATTAATCTTAACGGCTAAGTCCCACTAGCCTATGATAAGGAATTTGGGTTTCCCGATGGATAGTCACTTCAACGCGTCACGTTGATAATGGATTTAGGTTTCCAAGTTGAAATGGTTTAGTGGTTGGTTAAATAAAATAAATCAAAAGTAACGCAATGTATGTAATATATCTCGTATATATTACATATGAAAAATATGTCAAGTGTATAATTCATACTGTGAATTATATAATAAAGAAACACAATCAAATAAATAGTCGAGGTATATAATACTTTATAAGTATTATATAAGAAACGTGAGAAAATAATTGAAACAAAATATTTTTACACGTTTTCAGAAATCACTAATTAAATTAATAAAATGTCCTTGCATAAAAGTAAACGTACATTTTAAAGTTTTATAATATATAAACGATGTTTTCAAAGCTTTTACAATCGTTATGGTTTTATCTTCCAGTCGAGAATTATAAAATAATATTTTATAATTTAGTGTTTCGTTACGACTTTTAACTAAACTAGTTGCGTTGTTGTAAAAGTATAACTTTCGTTTATGTATCGGTTTATTGTATAATTATAAATTAAACAATCTTAAATTAAATATAACTTGAATCCTTTTTCAATCAATCCGTTTTGTAATTACTCGCGCGGTTTAAATATATATATATGTTTATATATTATATATACAATATATACTATACTATATTATATTATATATATATATATATTATATATTTATTTCTAGATATATCATATATATATATGTGAGGTAATGTTAAAATAAAGACAAATATCCTTGAGAAAGATAAAAAAAGAAAACTTTTTTTAAAAAAGTTCTTATAAAATTTCAAAAATATTTCACAAATCAGGTATGTTTGTGCATAAAACTTTTGTAAAGAAGTTTTTCTAATTTTGAGTATTCATACGTTTTTTTAATGCACAAAAAACAATAAAATTTGGATGCACAAAAAAATTTTTGATGAACAAAATATCAACTTGATTATAGTTTGATGCGCAATAAATTTGATTACCAAAAGTCAAAAGAAGTTTGGGTGCAAAACGAATTTTTGAATGCACAATAAACGATTTAAAGCAAACGTTTTTTTTTTTATTTTTTCATAATTTTTTTTCGGCAAAAGTATCAACTTTAAAAAAAACTTCCTTCACAACTTTTTCATGCACCAACATACACGATCTTGTGAAATTTTTTCAGAGTTTTTTGAGAACTTTTTTTTTTAAAATTTCTTTTTATCCTTCTTTCGAATATTTGTCTTTTTATTTAATCTTTATCCTATATATATATATATATATATATATATATATATATATATATATATAAACTAAACCAAATAATAAATATTACATTTATTTAACCAATTTAAACCACCATTTAATCCGGTTTTAGAATTATAATATATTACGATATATTTATTATTCTATTTGTATTAACCCAAACACGACCCTTACGGTTTTCTGCTCACCCAAACATAATCCTTTCGGTTTCTTGTTGTCCCAAACACACCCCTTGGTGTATTTCTGTTATCCCAAACGCACCCTAATCGTCAAACTGTCTAACCAAACGCATCCCCTGTGCAATTCTGCTCACCCAAACACCCCTTTTACAGTTTTCCTGTTAAACCAAACGCCCCTTTTTTGTAGTTTTGTTAACCCAAACGCACCCTCATGGCTGTTAAACAACCATCCAAACACACCTGTTGTTGTTATAACCTAAACCCAAACTCACCCTTCATGGCTCTGTTAACAACCATCCAAACAACCCCCCCCCCTCCAAACGCTGTTGTTATAACCTAAACCAAACACACCCTTTCGCTTTGTCACAAAAACAAACGCACCCTCGGTGCTTAACACAAAACCAGCCGCACCCCTTTTTGGGTTGGCTGTCTAAAACAAACGCACCCTAGTCGGGTTCTAAGACAAACCAACGCACCCATTCGGGGCTGCCATTAACCAAGCGCACCCTTGCGGGTCTGACCCGCAACCCAACGCACCCTATTTGGGTGGCTGCCACCCAAACCCACCCTTTTGCGATGGCTGACCGAAACCCAAAGCACCTTTTGGTGCTTAAATAAACCACACGCACTCTATGGTGCTAGTTGTGATGATGATGATGGTGGTATTGGGATGATGGCGGTGGTGTGGTGATGGTGACAGCAGCGACGGCTGCCATGGCGGTGGTGACGGGGCCGCGGCTGCCGGAGAGGGAGAGGAGCGGCGCGGCGCATGGAGGCGCGTGACAAGGGGGATCGGGTAAAGAGAAACCTTTTTGGATTCGGCTGAAAAAGTCCGCCGGAAAAGTTTTTCGGCGGCGGCAGCATGGTGGCCGGCGACGGCGGGTGGTGGCTGGCCGGAAGTGGGGAGAGAGAGAGAGATGGCATGTATGTGTTTTGTAAAAAATGAAATGAAATTAAAAGTTATACTTATATATATATATATATATATATATATATATATATATATATATATATATATATATATATATATATATATATATATATATATTAAAATTTATAATGAAAAGTGACAAGTCACACATAGTCTAGGGTTAAAACTGTAAGTTTTAATTGTAATTTTGATAAAAAGCGGTTCGGGACTCGTTTGAGCGACTTAATGGATGATTCAAAATACGAAACTTGCGCCATTATTTTCCGAATCATTTTTCCGATAAAATTAGTATTTACTTGATAGTATTTCATAAATATTTTTATAACATTTATAAAAATATTTGTTATTTATATGGTGACTTGGTTAAAATAAAAATGAGTTTTAACTCGGATATTCGCGTTATCAACAACGATTAAATAAATAAAATATTAAATGATTTTATTTAATATATTTTTTTGTTAAATGTATAGTGATAATTAAAAATAAATTTAATTATTTGTGTGTCGGTACCCGTTGTGTGCAGTTTTTAAAACTTTACGAGGCTGTTTTAGCCCTCTTCTGCTTGTTTTCAAGTCTCGGGTGAAACTAAAAAGTTGTTTGAATTATCGTTTTACATCAAATTGCTTTAAGGTCCGAATCGTAAAAACGTGATTTAGTTGTTCGTTTTTGATAAATCAACTATGAATTAATATATATCATTTTTCGTTTTCGAATCAAATAAGTTAAAAATAAATTTGTACTTGAGGTGTGTAATAATAAATACGACTTATTGTTGAAATATGTTCCGAAAATTTTACCAGTTATGCGGTAATCGTTTTTATGTGACAATAAAAGACCAAAAGTCAAAAAGTCAAGTCAGACTTGAAGAGTCAAAGGTTAAAATAGTCCTTTAAAATTCTGAAAATTCCTGGATGTTACAAAAATAATATTTTCTTTACGAATACAAATACGTATACCTTTATTTGACAAAGTACGATTTAATTATTATTTCAACTCTTAAAATTAAACAAGAACTATTAGGTGGTGGTGTAACTATATAACATGTGATATTTTATTTATATAAAATACATTATACTCATACCCTACAATCAATTAGGTTGCATTCGAATTGCCGAGACGATTCACATATTTTATTTAGATAATCAAATCATTCACTTACAATGAGTTCATAGCCCCACTTTTATACAATTACTATGATTTACAACATTGGCGTGGGAAACATGCATTGTTTTACGATTGGATGCAAGTACACTTTTATACAAATTAGAGTTTGCCTAAGTAGCTATAACCCACTATGTCCATGAATCATGAACTGTTAATTACTAGATTGTAAGCACGAATGTTATGAATAGATCTATTTGGGATTGACATCCCCATTCAGGTGAGTAACGCTCACCAGTTTCAGAGGTTCCAAAATGATGAATGTATACCATGTCAGAACAATTTAGATGTTGCGGGCTGAACATCTACACGGGCACATTATTTGCATTAATTTGCATACATATATGTTGTAGCTTCGGTGTCATGAGCTTAGTGCATTTCGTAATTACTTTTGTGATATTGTATTCGTTACTTATCATACATTTGGAAATCTTGCGGTCCTACTTTATACATTTATTAAACCTGTGACTTCACCAACTTTATATTGACGTTTTAAAGCATGTTTTTCTCAGGTCAATAAGGTACGAGAAACAAGGATACATTGGTGGTCACCATTTTGGAGTCATTACATTAAAGATTTGGGTGCATTACATTTTGGGAATATCTGTTATGTCTTAAAATCTTTACAATTTCATGGATGAACAAAGTTAAGCTTCGGGCTTTTGTAACAAACAAGTTTATTTAATCCAATGTATCAATTTTAAATGACTCATATAGAGGTCGTTCTCATATCTTGTGTTGTTGATCTATGAAGTAACACTCTCTGACCCATATTCCGCTACGACCCATTTTAGAGGTGTTACAGATTGGTATCTAGAGCCAAGGTTATAGAGAACTAGGTCAAATGTTTCTACTTGACTATAACTATTTTCAAACATTGCATTATACAAAAGTTTTTTCACGGGACATACATACACTATTGAGTTAAATTTGTTGGTTATACTAGATGCTTTCATGATCTATATACGTACTTCTATCATATTACGTATATACTATACTGGTCTTATATAATATACTTATATAAGTTTATTTTGTTGTTTCGGCAGTAATGTCTTCATCCACAGTCACCTACACATCTCTTTACAATGATTCCGAACCAGGGAGAGTCTTTTGGGGAGCTGATGAGGAGCCGTCTGATGGAGGTTCTCCATGAGTCATCGTATACGGATACGATGGTCTCCCCATGCAGCCGGTAGCCCCACCATTATTTAGGTAGACGTATTGACGAGTTGCTAGATTTACAATTTAAAGTGTCCTAGCTCCTCAAACGTTTACTACATGACCTTTGGATTATGATAGCCCGAACAGTGATGCGATATTTTTCACAAACTAATAAACCAAAACTATTCATGTTAAACTTTATGAAATAAAGTTTTAAAATATAAACAATTGAACTAATACTTGACATATTAACCTAGGTTGCGTGACGAAGCCGTTTACTTTCATTTGATTCACTTTTCACATCAATCAGATTTCCCTATTAAGGTGAGTTCGATTATGACGATGAGATGAATTGATGATGAGACGAGGAGCCCTTTGAGACAAGGATGATACTAGGAGGAGGAGGAGCACCTAACTATGGCTGACTTCTTCTGCTATACCGTTGTTGACCAGATTCCCTTAACTGGGGATTCAAGGGCAATTTGAGACAATGAGTCTGCATCTACAACCTAATCACCTTAACTAAGGACCCTTTTTTCTCAACACGTCTCCGTAGCACGGAAGACTATCAAACGTGAGCCACCTATTCACCACTATGAGCAAACCTTTGCTGAGTATGCTGTCGCCGCCTACACACACCATCACTGCCACCAATCTCTACGATCACCTTGGTCATAACTCCACTAATTACCCATCAGATTCCCATCACCCACGCACTACCCTGTATCATCTCCACCATTACCCCTACCATTACCATCACTACTAGCCTTACTATGCAGGGGAACCACTAGCTATAGGGCAGCGGGATTCAATGAGAGCTGCATCACCACCCCTGTTACTCCATATACTTTCCCCATAGGACTAATATTCTCGGTTAGAGATGTCGCCTCGAAATAGCTGCTTTACCTACTCTGCCTTCCGGACTCGAGATCGGGAGAGTTCAACAGCCGGTGCTGCGAGACAGCCAGGGCCTACTCTAGGGGTTGACCTTAGCAGACAGGGTTATGAGACGTTATGGATTACAAAACACACTGGGATGAGATAGTTTGAGGCCATGAGTACAGGTAACATCGACCCACTTAGAGGGGGTTGTTAGATATTAGAAAAAAGACTCGTCACCCGGTATTTTCAATTATTATTGCTCGTATTAAGTATTTAATGTAAACACTCGTAATGGGCTGGGTATTAAACCCAAAACTGTAAGCCTCTACCAAGGCCTTGCTGGTTTTATTGTATGTAGAAAAGCCTCTTTACCATGCCATAAAGAGTGTTAGTCATTTCATTTATACAAGTTCACTTTCTCACTCTAGAAAAGCTCTCACCCTTACTTTCTCTCTCTAGAACTTACTATGCTCTAGTCATTCGATTGTGTTATAATTTACAATAATCCTATCAATTGGTCATCAGAGCACATGGATAATTAGCTAGATTGTGTGTGTTTTCCCTGGTTAAGTTTTAGATCAAAGTTGGTTTTTGAAGTTTTATAGTCTTGTTTCTGTTTTCTTTAATCTCGACGTTTGTGATTTAAAGTTCATGTTTTATAGATGCTATGGCCTTCTAGTACCAAGTTGTGCAAAGAAACAGGCAAAAACATTCAAAAGGTATTTTAGGTGTTTTTGGAGGTGAAAAACCAAATTTTCATTCTAGCGAATTAGGCTACTGTGTCCGTTGATCTTCCTATGTTTTTTTTAGGTGAAAACCCAAGTTTTTCATTCCAGCGAGTTAGATCACTGTTCGCAGTTCTTCGTAGCGAGTTAAGTTACTGTACTGGCAAGTTGTCAGAATAGTACACTGTGTGTCAGTAAGTACAGTATCAGCTAGCTGTCGTCTTGTGCAGGTAGCGAGTTAAGTCCAACGAGTTATCTTCTCTTGCAGGTAGCGAGTTGGATCTAGCGACTTACAGGTAGCGAGTTGGATACTAGCGAGTTAAGCATAGCGAGTTACAAGTTTTGGAAGATCTTTTTCTAGCGACTTGTGAATAGGAAGTACGTTAATTTAATTCTTGGCCAGCGAGTTGTCAACTCTCTTCTAGCGAGTTAAGCATAGCGAGTTACAAGTTTTGGAAGATCTTTTTCTAGCGACTTGTGAATAGGAAGTACGTTAATTTAATTCTTGGCCAGCGAGTTGTCAACTCTCTTCTAGCGAGTTAAGCATAGCGAGTTACAGGTTTTTGACGATCTTTTTCTAGAGACTTGTGAACAGGAACTATGTCAATTTAATTTTTAGCCAGCGAGTTAAGCATAGCGAGTTACAGGTTTTTGAAGATCTTTTTCTAGCGACTTGTGAATAGGAACTCTGTCAATTTACTTTCTTGCCAGCGAGTTGTCTACTCTCTTCCAGTGAGTTACATCCAGCGAGTTGTTGACTTTATGGATTCTTGAACTAAATTCTTCAACCTGTAATCCTAACAACCTTTTACAATAATTCACCATTTCACACAATCAATCACCACTTTTAACATACAATCACTAATCATTGTTCGATTAACTTAATCATTTCATAATCTATTATGATGGCTAATCTTTCAGAAGACATCCAATGTGCCGGTTTAGATACCCGACCACCCATGCTTGATAGGACTGACTTTGCATCATGGAAACAACGTATTCGACTGTATTGTCGGGGTAAAGAGAATGGTGTAAACATTCTGAAGTCAATTGATAAAGGACCATTTTAGATGGGAACATTTCGGGAAACACTAGCTGAAGGGACTGAAGGTGCTAGGTCCAAAACGACTACGAGTCTATTCTAACTATCCACCTGAAGATAAGGAAAGGTACAATGCTAACATTCAGGCAACAAACATCTACCTTCAAGGGCTGCCAAAAATATCTACTCCCTTATCAATCATTACACTGATGCAAAGGACATACAGGACAATGTGAAGATGCTCCTAGAAGGTTCAGAATTAACAAAAGAGGACCGTGAATCACAACTGTATGATGACTTTAAAAAAAAAATAAAAAAAAAAAAAAAAAAAAAAAAAAAAGTATTAGTATGAGATCTGTAGACTGAGTTTCACTTCCATCCGAACAAGGAGAAACCATTCACGATCTACTATGTCCGGTTTTCCCAAACTCATCAATGACAATGCGGAACATCAAGATGGAAAACCATGTCCAGAATGGCAGTTGAAATCCAAGTTTAAGAACAACGATGTTTGCCTTTAATGGGTAGATTTAACAACAGTGAAACTTGAACACATGGTTTTAGGGACTCAATTATGTATCAGCTGTATGCTTATCGAAGCACACAGCAGCATGCCAATAGATAACAAAATGATGATGGATCGATTCACTCAACACACTATGGATCCACTTGCTTTGATGTCAAATGTCTCACACCAACAGCATTATTCACAATCATCTACGATTGCAATATTTTACTATATATAAAATATATTATACCAAAAGAGCAATTAAGAACTTTCCTAAAGTTTCCCTTAAGGAAAATCCACTCTAAAAGATATATATATATATAATATAATATAATACGTATTAAACCGGGAAGTAAGCTTTCCCGGGTCGTTTCCCCAACGACTTGTGAAATTGAAACCACGCCTTAGTTTGGATTATGATTTGAATGAGAGAAAAGATTGATTTGATTATATATAACTACTAAATAAAAACAACAATTAAAATGAACAATTAAAAGCAATTAAACACTTAAACAAAGAACCGGAACAAACAAAACTCGACAATTAAGCCGAATTTACTAAAAATAACCCCTAAAGAATGCAAACTAAATTTCATAAACCTAAAATATGACAAAAAGAAACTTTATAAAAAGAAAAAAATTTTTGATTATTTTAGGAATTTTTTAAATGGACTTAAAACTAATTTTAACCTAATTAAATCCTAAAATAGCAAATTAAGTCCTAAAAATTTAGAAAATTGATTTTTAAACTTAGTAAAGTCTAAAGTAACTTACAAACCAGGTAAACTATTTTTAACTTATTTTAAAATTAAAATCCTAATGTTTAAAAATTAAAAATAAAGGCTTAAAATGAAAATTAAAATTTAAAAGTGTTGAAAATGATTTTTCTAAATGTAAACCTAAAAGTATTTATTCTAATAATAAAAACTATTTTTTTGTACTTTTCTGAAACTTTTTTCTATTTTTATAATTTTTCAAAAATTAAAACCTTAGAAAAATGATTAAAAATAAATCTACTAAATGGAAAAATGTGAAAAATTCAGGGAAATCCTAATGCAACAATGTCAAAGGAAAAAAAAGTTTCACTACCGAGCTAAACAATAAGCTCCCTAATATGCAATTTTAGGGCTACCTTTAATAAAAGCTAAAAGAAAAAATGAGTATACAGAATTTAAATTGGAGAGAGATGCTAACGGATGATCTAATGAAGCTGGTGGTAAGTGTGTGTGTTGTGTGCAAGAGGTCACGGGTTCAAGTCCCATTAACACCCTATTTTGCAATTTTTTTTTTGAAATCTAGAAGCTAGAACTTATTAAGGACACTATTCTAAACACTTTTAATAAAAGGAGCTTAAGCTCAAACTAAAAAATAAGCTCTAAAAGAGCTTTTGAAGTTACTGTTTACAGAAAGTGAGCTTTTGAGCTCACTTTTGCTACTTTCCACTTAAACACTTGCACAAGCTTCAATTTAAGCTCAAATAAAAAAGCAAAAGATGTTCTGGATAGCTTATGATGTCTACAAGCTATTTTTAATAAGCTACTTAACTAAGAAAGCACTAAAAGCTAACTGAAATTGATTAACAAAGCAGCAAACTCATGAAATAATTCAAAAAGCTTAAAATTAAGAAAAGCTCAAATGTTAAATAAGCCAAGATAGAAGCTGAGCTTATGAGAACTAATTGACCTAACTATAAGCTATAAATTCAAAACATAAAATCAGACACTACAACTTAAAATCCTAAATTTAAAAGACTAAATTCTATGACTACCATTTTTTTTAGAGTTTTTTTTTGAAGAAATTTTTAAAACTTTTAGAGCAAATGTTACCTAAGAATTTAAACTAGAATATGAAAAACTAAACTCAATTTATAATAAGCTATGACTAATCTATAAGCTACTTGAAGCTTAGATCTTAAATCCTAAAATTACTAACTTAAGATGAAACCAAAAAGGGTAGCAGTAGTAACTTAGTGTTACTATTGATAGTGCAAATGACCAAAGGCCAAGATTTAAGTGCAGGTAACTTACTTGGTCTAACCTGCAATGAACACTCTTAATGAGTGCAATTGATCACAAAACAAGCAATAACCAAGCCTTGGATTGCTTGGTTCAAATTTCACAAGTAAAGACAAAGGTAAAAATACCCTGGTGCTAGATCAACAAGAATAAGCCCTAAAATGATTGCAAGCTAAAACAAAACCTTAAATCCTAATTAAAACTTGATTAATTGCAAGACTCTGACTATCTAAAAAGAAATCACCAATTAGTTTGACTTTTGAAGGTCAAACAGGTTTAAACCAAACACCCCTTAATGCATTGACAGAATTTGATTGAGCTTATGAAATGAATATTAGCTTATAAAACTTTGATACCCGATAATACTTAGCATAAAACAAGTTTAACAACATGGTTAAACAACTGGATAAGCCAGGAATCTAAGATCTATACTATGCTAATGATATATTTTTTTTTTGGTTTTTTATGATTTTTTAGACAAAATTTGAGAATCTAAGATCTATAATTAATGAGCTAAAAACAGATTAAGAACATTAACTAATAAGCACATAGAGATGATAAAAAGTACAAATAAGCAACTAGTTTAAGCAATTAAGCAAATCTATACTAATAAGCACTAATTGAACTAAATATTAAAGAACATAAGAAATTAACTGAAAACTTACTTTAAGCTTCAGCTAAACAGAAGCTAAGTTCAATTAAGCAGCTACAAGCTCTAGCTTACCCATAAGGATAAGCTAGTAAAGTCCATAAAAGCCCTTCCATGATAGCTTTCTCCTACCAAAGCTAAAAGTCCAAAGTAGTTAAGGTTTATTCTTGATTTTAGATTTAAGGTGTAATTAAGGTATGTTTAAGCTCAATCATAACCTTAAAGACTTATGAGAGCTATTGAGCTTATTATGAGCTTATGAGACAATTTAAATCAATAGAACTTATTTTAGAACTTATGGTAAGGTAAAGAGATTAAGACAAATCACAAACTAAATTTCATTAACTGAAAGCTTTGATTACATGATTAAAAAGAAAATTACAACTGATTTTAAAAGAAAATTACAATAAGCTATTAAAAAGCTAAAAGCTAAACTAGGTGTAAAAAGGAAAAAAAAGAAGATCGTGTATGTGTGAGTGTATGCTATTTATAACCACAAGCTGAACCTTCTAGCCTTTCCTTGCTTTACACTCTCCCTATAATCAACACCGTACATTCCATCAATCATTGGTGAGTAATTTTTGGCCGTTTGATCAAGTCTTGGGATTCACACGGATTGCCAGCATGGCAATCCGTGTGATGCTCTTGTGCTTGTTCTGTGAGTAGCATAAAAATCCACTCCTTATGTGTTTTCTCATGTCCAATGTGGCATTCCCCTTGTGGGATTGACCAATGAGGAACGTTTGATGATGAAATGACCCTGCCCATGTGTACTTTAGTACTTGAATTGACTATTGCACCCTTTAATTAGTAAAAGCCCTTTGATTATAAAACCCGTGGTTACGTTGGGAGAGACGGTGAACAGTAAAACTGTTCTTGGCGCCTTTTTTATAACTGAAAATGGGTAAAAGAATTTTAAACTTTGGTTTATTTGGCAAACTTGGGTCCTCCTCTTGTTAGGTGTAAAAGTAAAACAATCCAAAGGTGTATTACAACTTTAGAATGGCGACATTTGGTCCCTTGGATCTTTTATAAAAGGTAATGGTCCTTTAGGGTTTAGGGTCCGGGTAATGGGCTTTGGATCCGGGTGAGGTTTTAAGGTATAAAGGGCCCATTTAGACTTCAAGGACCATTTGTGTAACTTTGGAAACTTGGGGGACTAGATTTGTAACTTTGGGTTTTTGTGGTTTGACTGAGTTTGACTGAATTTTAACCATTGGTTTGACTTTGTTTTTTTTAAATCCCCCGGCTTCTTTTGTGATCTTACCGTTCAACTCATGTCCTAGTTGCACCGTTTTTTGACGGTTTTCTTGGATTTTTGTCTTATCCATACCTGCACATACAAAACACAAAAACAAGCATATATTTGCCATTTTTAGTATGTTTTTAGTCATTTAGGGTCATTTTTGGTGTTAACGGATATGTGTATTTTACACTTATCAAAATTCCCCAAACTAAACGATTGTGTGTCGTCACGCAATATTACATGCCTTATAACCAAATATCTCAAAACTTCCCCAAACTAAACCTTTGAAGAGTAGCAAAGATTTTTGTTGAGAGTGCTAAGAGATCACAAGTTATAAAACACCCGTTTTCCCATTTTCAAAGATTTTTTATTTTTTAAGATTTTTCTTAAAAGACTACCTAACTACAACTTATTCTTGTGTGACACAATGTATTGTTTTCATTACCTTAATGGTAACTTTTAGGATCATAGAACAAAAAGCACTTGGAAAGTGTCTTTAAAAGATAAATTTGTCATTCCCGACTTTTCACTTTTCCCATACTAAGCTTAAAAATAAGATCACCGTTAAGTACGAGCTAAGATGCTAAGACTACTTATAATTACAACTTGTGAATTTCTATTCCTGACATACACCATATATTTAAATGTGTGTGCTCAAATTAATTTAAACCATTAAATCCACATATTTAGATAGTTGAAATCCGACCAAGCTTTACACATGGGCCTTTTGGGCTAATATGTTAATCACTTAGTAAAATCAGAACTCAAAGCAAACAAAAACCTCCTTACTAAGTACCATCATTGGTTCACTGTCCTTAATGACTTCTTCTCTAGCATCCCACCGTCAATCGGTTTATGTGGCAAGCTTTTTGACACCCTATCCGGAGAATAATAATCGAGACGCATGAACTTTCGATGAAAAGGCCTTGTAGACTTTTGCAAATGTTGGTTCAAAAGAATACCTTGGTTTTAGAGAATGAAACTTTTACTATTTATTTTCTAACTTGCAACTTTACATTACTATATTTACAAATTAGGCTAGGAATCGGTATCACTTTTCTTTCGACGACACATCGGCCACGCCTCCGATAAGAGTCCGTGTACTTATTATGATACCGACCCTAAATATACATCATCCACCCTTTCTTTCGATGTCACATCGGGAACGAACAGACAAATGCCCATGTACTTTATTGCGATGGAGTTTGTACATTAATTTATTGATACTAAGGATTTATATCTTGCATCCTTTTTATCCACCAACTATTTTTTTTATCATCAAATTTTTTTTAATAATAACACATTATTTTTGCAAATAGAAAAAATTTCGTTTTAGAAAACCAAAGTATAAACTTGAACCAAAATTCTTATTTACAAATGATTAGCTATTATCATCGATAAAGCTTTTTCTCTGAATATGTTGATTAAACTCTTAAGAGTAAAACTCAAATTTGTAAAAATTAAAGAGAACACGTATAATTAATCATTTTAAGAACTTCGGGAAAGAAAAACCACAAGTTATTTTTATAAGCCTTTAAGTTTTCCAAATAAACTTTGTTTAGCATCCTAATTCGTAATTAACACTGTCATCTCTTATTCTTTGCAATTTAAAATCTCTAATAAAGAAATTCGCAAATACTTAGCCTATATAAAATCCAACTCGGCATATTTAAAATCTACTTGAGATTAGCACAAGCTATCATCATTAATTGTTAAGGGAGAAAGCTAGAACTCTACACGTTCGATCGGGTCAAAAATTACTTCTTATTCTCACCAACGGAAAACCTACATTCGTGTCTTAACACTTATTATTATTATTTTTTTTTTTTTCTTTTTTTTTACTACTAAAATATATATTTTTTTTCATTTTTTCCTACTAATAAAAACTTAAAAATTTAAAATTTTTGCTATTTTTGTGGGAAAACGGGTACGTGAAAACAAAACAATAAGCAGGTAACATCAAATCGATAGATTCCCTCCCCAAACTAAAACGAAACATTGTCCTCAATGTTTAAGGCGGGTCTCTACGCAAATCTAAGCCGTTTATTAATTATGCAAAGATAAACGTGAATCGATAAGATGAAAGGATATCGGATTTCCCCAAACTAATTTCAAACAAAGGATAGGAAGCTCGAGTGAACCGGGACACAACACCGAACACGAGAGGCTTCAAAAATTTGTTGGTTCAATCCTACAAAAATCACAACAAACAACAAACAACGAAAAATCGGAAGAGGCTAGCCTCAACACATCACAACACATTATTATTAGAACAATAGAAAATGGATAAGCATGGGGTGAACTCCCACGAAGCGGCTTGTTTTTGTTCACCGAGTCGCAAGCTCGACTCGATCCCTGCATTCATTTGTCCTTAGGGAGAGCAAATGTGGAAAACTTCCATTAAAAAGGCCACCGGCTTAAGATAAGAAATATGAAACGTGACGATGCCGGGGTCAAAAACAAAATTCTCACTCCTAAAGGAGAAAATCAAAGGTGAATCCTCGGGGTAGGTGAAATATGGAAGAAAAGTCCAAATGATAAATGTGAAGGAATCGACATCTTCAACATTTAAAGATAACACCGTTTCACTTAGGTAAAAATCTTCATTAGGCTTAACAAAATCATTTTTCATAGCCAAAATGGGCTTAAATCTCATGCAAACATCTGGTGGTTCCGGAGGAGGACGAGGAGATAACGGTTCTTTGAGAAATAAGAGAGTCCCGGAGGAAATGTTCTCTCTTAAATTCTTCTCCAATGTTACAAGATTTTTATCATGAATGGTATGATAAACTAGTATACCTGGTTTGAATACTTTGTCCTCGTTTCCAAGAAAATTAAAGATAATACTCGCCGACAACTCCGCAGTGAAAGGCGAGTCGGAATCTAATAAAGGAGTTGGTAAAATACTTGATTTGGTGGAATCAAGTGCAACGGCTAAGTCCTTTTTGAAATTTTTTGGTTTGGAAAAATGATCATTAAAATCAATTGGATTAAGTGATTCGTATTGGCATAACAATGGTATTAATTGGTATTTCACTTGAAACTTTGTCATCTTTCATCTCAATTTCTTTAACTTCTTGAGGACGAGAAAGAGGTTTTGGTTCTTTATGTAAGTATGTTGCTAAGAGACAAATTATCTTTTTCCTTATCGAAATACGAGTCATCATTCTCCATACATATCGGACCAATGAGAAAAATATCGGCGTTTTCCATGAACAAACCTTCTCTCTTGTGAGAGTAGGGGAAGTAGGATTGCCACTTGAAACTTCAAGGGTGGGAGGGAGAGTAAGATCAATTCCCGGTGGAATCTTTTCAAACTTGGAGGACTTAAATGGTAATTTTGGGTTTTTGTCTTTTTATGGTTGACTTTTGTTGACTGAGAATTGACCAAGGCTTGACTTTACTTGGCTTTGGCTTTGAATCTTTGGCTTCTCTTGTGTTCTTCCGTTTCTCGTGTCCGTGTTTGCCCGTTTTTTTTGGCGGTTTTCTTGTGATTTCTGATATATCCGTACCTGCACACACAAAACACAAAAACAAGCATATCTTTGCCATTTTTAGTCTGTTTTGGGCTTAATTGGGTCATTTTAGGTATAAATGGATATGTGTATTTTACACTTATCAAAATTCCCCAAACTAAACGATTGCGTGTCCTCACGCAATATTACATGCCTTATAACCAAATATCTTAAAACTTCCCCAAACTAAACCTTTAAAAAGTAGCAAAGATTTTTGTTGAGAGAGCTAAGAGATCACAAGTTATAAAACACCCGAATTCCCATTTTCAAAGATTTTTTATATTTTTTTATGATTTTTCTTGATAGACTATCTAACTACAACTTATTCTTGTGTTGACATAATGTATTGTTTTCATTACCTCATTGGTAACTTTAAGGATCATAGAACAAAAAGCACAATTAAGTGTCTAAAAGATAACTTCATCATTCCCGATTTTTCACTTTTCCCATGCTAAGCTTAAAAATAAGATCACCGTTAAGTACGAGCTAAGATGCTAAGACTACTTATAATTACAACTTGTGAATTTCTCTTCCCGACATAAATCATATATTTAAGTGTGTGTGCTCAAATTAATTTAAACCATTAAATCCACATATTTAGATAGTTGAAATCCGACCAAGCTTTACACATGGGCCTTTTGGGCTAATATGTTAATCACTTAGTAAGATCACAACTCAAAGCAAACAAAAACCTCCTTAGCTAAGACATCGTTGGTTCACTTGTCCCATGAATGACTTTCTTCTCTAGCATCCCACCGTCATCGGGTAAGTGCTAAGGCTTTTGACACCCCATCCGGAGAATAATAATCGAGACGCATGAACTTCCGATGAAAAAGCCTTGTAGACTTTTGCAAACTTAGTTCAAATAATACATGGTTTTAGAAAAGGAAACTTTTACCTATTATTTTCTAACGTGCCCCAACATTTTATTACTATTTACATTATTAGGCTAGGAACCGGTGACACTTTCTTCGACGACTACATCGGCCCCACAGCCTCCGACAAGTAAGCTCGTGCTATATATGATACCAACCCTAAATATACATCCCAACCACCCTTTCTTTCGATGTCACATCAGGGCGAAACCGATTAAATGCCATGTACTTTATTGCGCTGGAGTTTTGTAATATTAATTATTTACACTTAAGGATTTATAAACTGTGCATCCTTTTTTTAAATTTCACCAACTAACTACATTTTTTTATAATTAATTTCACTTCAGTATTTTTGCAAATAGAAAAATTTCATTTAGAAAACCAAAGTTATATAACGTGAAACTAAAATTTCTATTTAACAAAATGATGTTTGACTATCATCATCGTTAAAGCTTTTTCTTTGAATATTTGGTTATGACTTTTAAGAGTAAAACTCTAATTTGTAAAAATTAAAGAGAACACGTATAATTAATCATTTTAAGAACTTCGAGGAAGAAAAACCACAAGTTATTCTTATAAGCCTTTATGTTTTCCAAATAAACTTTGTTTAGCATCCTAATTCGTAATCAACACTATCATCTCTTACTCTTTGCAATTTAAAAACTCTAATAAAGAAATTCGAAAATACTTAGCCTATATAAAATCCAACTCGACATATTTAAAATCTACTTGAGATTAGCACAATCTTCTTTAAAACTAATGATTTCAAGTCTAGCATGTTTAAAGTCTACATGAGACTAGCACAAACTATCATCATTAATTGTTAAGGGATAAAAGGCTAGAACTCTACACATTCGATCGGGTCAAAAATTACTTCTTATTCTCACCAATGGAAAACCTACATTTTTGTCTTAACATTTTTTATTTATTCAACTACTAATATATTTTTATTTTTTTTTCATTTTTTTCTAAAAATAAGATCTTAAAATTTAAAATTTTTGCTATTTTTGCGGGAAAACGGGTACGTATGAACAAAACAATAAGCAAGTAAACATCAAAATCGATAGATGCCCTCCCCAAATAAAACGAAAAACATGGGTCTCAATGTTTAATGAGCCGGGTTCTACAAAAAACTAAGCCGTTTATGAATTATGCAAAGATAGACGTTAATCGATAAGATGAAAGGATATCAGATCTCCCCAAACTAATTTCAAACAAAGGATAGGAAGCTCGAGTGATACGGGACACAACATCGGACACGAGATCTCAGAAATTTGGTTGGGATTTAATCCTTCAAAAATCACAACAAAACAACAAACACAGACCAAGAAACCAGACAAGAGGATAGCCACAACACAATCCAACACATCATTTGTAGAAAATAGAAAGAAAATGGTACGCTTGGGTGAACTCCCACGAACGGCTTGTTTTTGTTCACCGAGTCACAACTCGACCGATCCCCCTGAATTTAGTGTCTTTGGGAGAGCAAATGGAAGAGAAAATCTCAATCGGGCTTTCATTAATGTTTGGACAAACATTAAAGCACATGAAAGTTCCATCCCGATGAGAGGCCACCGGTTCTAAGTGAAGATGCCGGGGTCAAAAATGGTGTCTTTACTCCCGAAAGAGAGAAATGAAGAAAGAAAGAGAATGAAGGTCAAATCTGAAACAAGGGTGGGAAGGGTGGGTAAAATAACGGCCATAAAATCATGCGGTTTAGAAACACCCTTAAACACTTTGGTTATCAAAATACCACTTCCGGGTTCAAAAACATTTCTCAAATCCGGTGGGTCCGGTGGAGGAGACGAGAATGAACGGAATCATCTTGATTCAAGGTTAAGAGTAATTCATTGTCTTCATCTCGGAATCATCATTCCTCAACACCTGTAGATTTTAAACACATCTGGAACAAGGAAAATATCGATCTCTTCTTGAGCGGGCTCACTATCCTCAACGGAGATAAGAGATACGGGAAGAGACTCGCTAACTGAACTTTGATTAGCATGAACATTTTCCTGTGACTGGGAAGTTGAAATCTTCCAAAGCACTGTCATAAGACTAAGATATTCCCCAAATTCACGAGCATTCCTTGAAGGAAGTGTTAAAAGTTCACCGGCGAACTCATGGTGAAGAGGATCACTTCTTGGAGAAAAAGTAATCGAAGACGAAGCGAGTTTTGTCTGGTTCATGATCAGAAATTACTTTTCGAAGCGAATTAATGGAAGCATCATTACTAACAGATTATTAAGAAAAGTGACGTCTCCTTCCTGAATCGAGATAAGCCTCCTCAAAATTATAAGAAACTTCCATAGCTTGAAATACATCGGAGAGGCGTGCGAGAGCGGGCGAAGATTGTAGCTTTAGGAGCGCGCGGAAATAACAACACGTCATTAGACCTTATCGATAAAGGGAGGAGCGCGGTTAACACTGGTCATCGAACGTTGGAATTTTTGATCTCGACAATCTTCTTCCAGAGGATAAAAAAAGAGGATTTAATGGTGCTTAGATGTGAACTTTGTGATCAAATTCAAAAAGAGGATTAAAGATCCCTTGAAAAATTTCCTTCTTGAATATCTTTTAAGAAGAGTGAGTTCATCGGCATCTCTCCTCAAGATTAACATCACTAGTCTTGACCGAGAAGAACTAGGCGGAAGGACCATCAGAAAGGAAAAATAATTAAGGGGGGGGGGGGGGGGGGAAGAGGAAAAAATAAAAGGGGGGGGGGGGAGGGGGGGGGGGGGGGTGGGGGGGGGGGGGGGGGGGGGGGGGGGGGGGGGGGGGGGGGGGGGGGGGGGGGGGGGGGGGGGGGGGGGGGGGGGGGGGGGAAAAAAAGGGAGAAAGGGGGGGGGGGGGGGGGGGGGGGGGGGGGTGTTAGTGGATCGGACACGGATACGGGGAATAAGGGGGTGGCGTGGGGGGGGGGGGGTGGGGTGTTATGGGTTAGAATGTACACTTAAATAGTGAGGTCGTGAGCGTGTTGTATTTTTAAGGTGGGGGGGGGGTGGTAATGGTGGAGGGGTGAGTTGGGTATGAGTGTTTATTAGAGAGGAAGTAAGAGTTTTGTATTGGGGGCAGGAGTTATTTGAATGTTGATGGAGGGATTGGTCTCTATATATCTGGAAGTTTTGTTTTATAAGAGGGAGGGGATTTTGGTTAATAGTATTTTGAGATTGTTTTGGGTATATGATTAGAGTTAGTATAATTAAGAGAGTGTAAATGGGGAGGTTTTTACAACACACACAATGGAAGATGTGTATGGGTGTGATATAAATGTATGCGCGTAATAGGGAGGTGGGTGGGGGGGGTTTTATCTCCTTGTGAGGGGGGGGTAGAGGGAGGGATATTGGTATATTGGGGAAATACACACGGGGAGGGGGATGACACATTTATAGTGGGAGTGAGTGAGATGGTTTGATCTGGGTGTTTGGTTTGGGAAAGTGAGGGTCTGGATATTACGGGGGGATTGATTAGGGATGTTATTATGATGGTTAGGGGAGGTGGGATTGGCGAGGGCGATAGCGTCGAGGGTGTGAGAGGGGGAAGGGTCTTGGGTGAGGTTAATGGGGGGTCTATGGAGGATTGTGATATTGTGAATCGTGGGTGTATGAATTGAGAGTTTAGTGGGGGTGGATATGAGGATTTAAGGAGTGGTGTGATGAAGGGGGATGTCACAGTGTAGTGAGGGGGGGGGGTCAGGGGGGAGCGGTGTGATTAATAGAGATGGGGGGGAGTGGGGGGGGGTATGGGGGGGGTGGATTTTTATTGAGGTGAGGGGTGTTGGTGTTAGGTTGTGTCATGTACGAGGTTTGGGGAGGGAAGGGGGGGGGGTTGGTGAATGTTTATTGGTGAGGTGGGAGAGAAGAAATGTGGTATGGAGTGGGGAGTTGGGTGTGGATAGGGGGGAAGGTAAGAGAAGGGGGGTGTGTGTGGGTGGCGGAGGAGTGGGGTTGGGGTATTTTAGGTGGTTATTGTGGGGTGGATTGAAGGAATTTGGGGGTAATAGAGGTGGGGGAGGTTATGGTTGGGGAGGGTAGGGGGTGATAGGGGTTAGGGTTTGTAAATTGATTGGTGTGGAGGTTTGGGGGGGTTTTGTTTGTCATTGTGGGTATTATTTAATTTTATTGGTGGGGCGCGGGAGTGGGGGGTGTTTTGCAAAATTTGAATATAGGGTGGGGTTTGCAGATTACCAAGCTGATGGGAAGGTATTTGGGGATTTTAGGGAGTTTCTCAAAGGTTGGGGTGTAGTGTAGGTGTTGGGGTTATTGGGTTTAAGGGGGGTTTGGGGGGGGTGTTTTTAGAAGGGTTGGGGTGGAGGGGGATTAGGTGGTGTCCTAGGGGTGGAAATGGGATCTATGGAGAGAAGGGTATTAAGGGGGTAGGTTGGGAACTCTAAGGGGGTGTGTTGTAAAGGGTGGGGATGAAAACCGGTGTCTGATCTGATTTGCCATATTAGGAGAGGTCTTTGAACAAATTGCCATTAGGGGGGCGGGGCGGGGGGGTGGTGGGTTGGGGGTGGGGTTAGTGGGAGTATGGGTTTATCTGTTCACTTTGCAATGCGGGGTTAACTCATTGGGGTGTTTGTTAGGAGTTGAAAATATGGGGTATCTTAAGTACAGCGAATGAGTGGTAGGTTACACACAGGTAAATGATGTGCTATTTGCATCGTTAGTTAGACTCTTGCGTTTGACTGGGGGAGTATTATGTTGCAGGCTGGGGGTGTATTCATAGTAGGATTGTGAGTTGTTGTTTATTCATTTGGACCGCTCTTGGTTCAATTGCACGAACTTTTTGAATACGATCAGGGGGGATGGGTAGATCACACAGTGAATGAGTACATGATCGGCTATGAGATTTTTTTATGGAGAACGGCCCGAGCGAATCTGAAGAGCAGTGGCGGGTATCTCTCTATAGTGGAATTTTGGGTGGAAACTAGCAAGGGATGTAAGGCACGATATATCCATTGGGAATGGGGTGGGGACAGTGATAAGAAGATGGCAGGGTTTCAGGGGGTGGGGGGGGTGGTCCGGGGATAGGAGAGTTGTAAGGTGCAGTGACGGGGGAGCAGGTATTCTCTATATGGGGAGGGTGGGGGATGGTATTTGGTTGGGGGGGGTGGTGGGTGGGGGTGGTGGGGGGAGTTTTCTGGGGGGGGTTGGTTGGGAGTATTTGATGAACGTGGGAGTTGAGTGGCAGGTGGGGGGGGAAAGGAGATAATATGAATGGAGGATAATGTAGAGTGTGTTTTTGTTTTGATATGAGGTTTGAGGGTGGGGGGGGTTAGGATGGATTTATGTTTGGTTAAGGGGGTTTTTTTTTGGTTGTTTGGTGGTGGGGAGGGTAATGTATTGGTAGGTGAGCGCGAGAGAGTGCTTGATTGGGGTGGGTGGTGGTAGGGGGAGGGGGGGAGATTTTGGGGGGGATGGGTGAGGGGGCGCGCGCGCTTGGATGAGGAGGAGTGAACCGTGGGTAGATGTTTTATGAGGTTAATGGGGAAGTGGGTGGGCGGGCAAGGGGATTCATATTCCTATTATATTAAGGTGGTTATGGGGGGGGGCGTGCGAGGAGTGGGGTGGGGGTGCATGTCATAGGTGATCGAGGTGCGCAGCACTAAAATAAAGAAATTAATAGGTAAAAAAAAAGACTAATTTTTTTTGGATTTTTGATTTTTTTAAAAAATCTATTTTTATTCTTGTATAGTAAATAAGGTATATAATTTGTAGAAAAGTTAGGAAAGTGAGATATTTTGGTGTCGTAGGGTGGGAAGTTGGGAGTTTGGTATTTTTTGTGCGAGAGAGTTGTGTTTTGGGGGGTGTTGCGGAGTGTGTGTTCTGGTGGCGAGGAGGGTTAAGGTTCTGTTTGTTATTGTTGTAATCTTGGGTAGTGTGGGGGGTGGGTCGGGGCGCGCGAGACGAGAGGGTGTTGTTTTGGGGGGTATTGGGGGTTTTTGTTTTGGTGGGGTGTTGGGTGTCTATCTCGTTCTGTGTATATAAAGAAATAAGAAATTATTTTTTTTCGTTTTAAGGTTTTTTAATTTTTTTGGGGGGGGGGGGAGGGGGTTGGTGTGGGGGGTTTGTGGTTTATTTTGTTTATGGAGTGTAGTATATGAAAACTGGTGGATTTTAATTAAGATTATTTAGGTTTTAGTTGGTTGAGGGTTATATTGGAAAAGTATTAGGGAGACATTTTTAGGTGGGGGGGGGTGTGTAAGTGTTTTGTTAGTCTATCTATTGTAATCTTTGTATTGGTTGAGGGTAGTAAAGTTTGAGCGCGCGGTTGTTTTTGGATAGAGTTTTGTGAGTGTGTTGTGTGTTGAAGGTGTGGGTTAAGGTTGGGGGTTGGTAAAGGGAGGGGAGGAATTTAGGGTTTGTGGAATAAATGGTGGTTGAGAGGTTTTGGTGGGGGTTAGTTGTGATTTGGTGGGGGTTGTTTTATTTAGAATATTAGTAATTGAATAATGTATAATGATGTATTTAAAAGAATTTATTAAAATTGATTACAAAGGAAAGGTGTGCATGAATTATAGAGTATTTTTTTGATATGTAAAGTTGTGGTAATAATATTTGGGATTGAGTTTGGGAGTTAAGTTTTGAGTTGGTTCATGTTTCTGGGTTTTTGTTGTTTTTGTTGGTTTGGTGGTGGTTGGTTTGTTGGTGGTGGTTTTAAAATTTTTGAATATGTATTGTTATAAGTTCTCTCTCTCCTATGCGAGAGAGGTGTGATTGAAGTTTTGAGGTTGTAATATGATGGGTGAAAATTTGTTAGAGTTGTTAGGTTTTTAGATTTTATAGTGGGGGTTAGTTGGGTTTTTGGTTTTGTAGTGGGTGTTTAGTTTTGGTTTCTATAGATTTTTGTTTTGGTTTTGTAGTTTTGGGGGTTTGTATATACTAGGTTGTTAAGGTTATATATATCTGGCGTTAGTATTTTATAGTGGGGGGGGTCTGGGAGTCTCTCTATGGGAGTGGGGGGTGTTGGGGAGTTTTTGGTTTGATGGAGTTCTCCGAAGTTTTTTAGTTTCGTTTGGAGGTTTTTGGTTTTTGGATGTTTTGAGTGTGATTATTTGGTGGTTTGATTTTGTTTTGTTAGATATGAGGTTATTGTGAGGGGAAGTTTTGAGGTGTGTTGAGTCTGAGTGTTGTCCTCTATCTTTTTTTGTTTGTAATTGGGTGTTGTTGGTTTGTGTGAGGGAGAGGGGGTTGTGTAGTGGGTAATTGTGGGGTTTTAGGGGGGGTGGGATTTGGGAGGGGCGTGGGGGTGATCACTAGTCAGGGAGTTTTTTTGTATTTTTAACTTTTTACTTTATCAGTAATTGGTTTCTTTAAAATAGACTGGGGGGGGTGATTGGGGGGGGTTTTTATTAGTTAGGTTTAGATTTGGTATGTTGAGGTTGGGTTTGAGGTAAGATTTTGGGTAGGATTAGGGATCTCTTTCTGGGGAGTGGGGATAGAAAAGGAAGGAAATTATGATAATTTGTTAAAGAGTGGGAAGGAGATGGGATTTTTGGAGGTGGTAGGTGTGGGAGTATTAGTTTTTTGGTTTTAGGAGTGTTGAGTATTTATAGGGTAAAGTGAGTTTTGGATTGATTGAAGTATTGGATGTTTTTTAAAAAAGGTTTCTTATATTTTGAATAGGTTGATTTTGTTGGTTGTTAATGGATTTAAATTAGGGGTTTTTAGGTGGTTTAGTAGTTTGGAGTTTTGAATTTGATGTTTTTATATTAATTATATTTTTTATGTGGGGTTTTAGTTTAGGTTAGGAAGTCGGGGGGGAGGGTGGTGTGGGTTGGTGTTAGGTTTGAGTTTGATTTATTTTGGGTTAGTTTTTGGTTTCGTGGGCTTTGAGTGTGGTAGTTAAGTGTTTTAGGGTTGAGTAGGTTGGTTGATTAAGTTTGAAGTATTTAGTGTAGTTATTTATTTTTTTGTACTGTGGAAGTATTGGTGGTTGGCTGTTGATGGAATGCTAATTTAGATTTGTGGATGGGGGTCACTTTGGGTTTTTAAGGCAATTAGTATAGATAAGGTGTGGTGGGAATTATATATAATTATTTTAAACAATGTAGTTGGTAGAGGGGGGGCATTTAGGGTGATGCTTTTGACTTGTGTATTTTGAACGGGGAGGTATTGTTTTTGGTTAGTATTTTGATTTTTTGGAATTTAGTTCGGTGGGTGGTGTGATATTCATTGTGGTGGGTGGTTTGGAGATCGGTCATTTGTGTAAGTAATTATTTGAGTGGTATTTGTATTAGCAATGTATGTAGTGGCCTTTATGGAATGTTTGGTGTGTCTGTTGTTGTTACTTGGATTTGGTTTGGTTTAGTTGGTTGAGTGGGAGAGGGTACTGTGTTAATAATTCGGGTTTTATGAGGTTATTTATTGGTAAGTATATATGTTGCGTGAGGTTGTTAGTTGAGTTTAGACGGTGGGGGGGAGGGGGTTGGGGGGTGGTATTTTGGGTTTAGTCTGTGATAGTATAGTGTAGTACGTTTTTATGAGTAGTTTTGTTGAATATGTTGTGGTTTAGTTTAGATTTTTAGATACTATGTTTATTTGTTATAATTGGTGTTGAGTTGTTATTGTTGCTTGTGGGTTGAGTGTTGAGTGTTTATGATTTGGTATTATGTGTAAGTTAGTGACTTTATGTTATTTGGATGTTTGGAGATGTTGTAAGGTATTAGTAGGGGGAGGTGGGGTTATAGTTGAAGTTAGTGAATGTGTGTCCGTCCATTAGTTTTCTCCCCTTCCATTAGCTATATCCAAATTATCAAGGGGGTTAAAGGGTTTTGATTCTGATTTTGAGATGTGTAGGTATGATTAGGAAGCTTAACTCAAATCATGAGCTTAATAGACTCATGAGAGTGTAACCTGAGCTTTTGCTGGCCTTGTGACATTGTAGCTTAAGGGTAAAAAGGGAAAAATGAGAGCGTAGATAAATTTAAAGTGCTTATGACAAAATAGAACTGTAATTTCTAATTGAACTGGAATTACATTACTTAAAATGGAAATTACAAATGCTAGAGTAAAAAGTACATAAGCTAAATATAAAAGTTTAAGCTAAAAACTTAAAGCTATTTTTTCTAAAAAAACTAGTATCCGTATGTGTGATATGAGGCTTTTTTTATAGCCATTCCTTGAACCGTCCTAGGTCTTTGCTTAATCCCACACTCCATTTAATCATCCCATCCATTTCAGCAATCATTGAATAAGATTCTAACCGTTTGATCAAGTTAGTCACACGATTGTCAGCTTCATTCCTTTGATGTGGCAAGCTTGTGCTTAGTTGTGGTGCTTAAGAGTAAAACCAAGTATCCCTTGTGCTTTCTTCATAGCCCACATGGATTGATGCTTGAGTGAACCAATAGGACCTGATATACAATTAACCAGCCATTAGTGTAAGTGAAGCCCTTGAATTGTCTTCTGTACCCTTCAATTTTGATTTGCCCTATCGTTTGACCATGGGTAACTTTTGGAGAAGACGGTGAATAGTATCACACCCTTGGCGCCCTTTTTATAACTGAAACGGGGTAAAAACGTTTTTAAACTTTGGGTAATTGCAATTTCAGTCCCTCTCTTTGATTATTTAAAGTTGTAATGTAGAACAACTTTTAAAAATGGCAACTTAAGTCCCTGTGGTTTTATAAAAGCAAATGCTTTAGGTTTTGGCTTTTGGTCCGGGTATGGAAAAAGGGAAATTAAGGCCCATTTAGAGTCCAAGGACCATTTGTGTAATCTTTTGAAACTCGGGGGACTTAAATGGTAATTTTGGGTTTTTGTCTTTTTATGGGTTGACTTTTCTTTGTTAGGGTTTGACTTTCTTTGACTGAGGCTTAATTTTTTCTAGCTTTGGCTTTGAATCTTTGGCTTCTCTTGTGCTCTTCCGTTCCTCGTGTCCGTTTTTGTCCATTTTGACGGTTTCTTGTGATAGTATATTTCGACCTGCATACACCAAATCACAAAAACAAGCATATCTTTGCCATTTTTAGTCTGTTTTGGGTCATTTAGGGTCATTTTTGGTGTTGACGGATATGTGTATTTTACACCTATCAGTAGTGCTTATGGTTTCTTTATGTTTGTTGATATACACAAGGATACAATAATTGTATAAAGAAGTACTTCCTTCTTTGAAAAATTGTTTCCTTGTTAACGAAGGAAATTAGAAGATCATCTGGAATAGATGACGAAGTTGTCCAAGATCAGAGACAACGTGATGATAATGATCTCCAAGATGAGAGACAAGATCAACCCAAGGAAGAAGAGGTTGAACCTAGAAGAAGCAAAAGGGTAAGAATCAAGAAATCGTTTGGACCCAATTTGTTTATTTTATGCTAGAAAATGAACCTACTTCTTATCGAGAAGCGGTAACTTCTTCAGAATGGCTCATTGGAAAGGAGTCATTAAAAGTGAAATAGATTCTATTTTACAAACATACTTGGGAGCTCGTGGATTTACTTTCGGGTTGTAAACCACTAGGCTATAAATGGATCTTCAAGAAGAAGATGAAAGCCGATGGTACCATTGACAAGTACAAAGCAAGATTGGTAATCAAAGGATTTAGACAACGCGAAGGTCTGAGTTACTTTGATACTTATTGGCTTGTTACGCGAATAACCTCGATTAGGATGGTACTTGCTATTGTCGCATTAAGAAAATTGGAAGTTAACTAAATGGATGTGAAAATGACATTTCTAAACGAAGATTTAGGAAAATCTACTATACATGAACCAACCTGAGGGTTTCATGGCTCCTGGATTAGAAAGCAAAGTTTGTAGGCTTGTTAAGTCATTATATGACTTAAGGAAAGCTCCCAAACAAGGACATTAACTTTCATCATATCATGCAAGAATGTGGATTCAAAATTAATGGATGTATGTGTGTACTCCTGCGTTTATACATATATGGTATACTTATCACTAGAAATGATAAGAAGATAAACAAATCCACTAATGATATGTTGGATTCAAGACTGACATGAACTTCATTAGTTGTTGAATATAGTTCTTGGAACTAAGGTCATGTGAACCAATATGGATTTATTTTGAAGTCAAAAACATTATAAGGACAATATTCTTAAAAGGTTCAATGTGGGGGTTCCGGCCCAGCTAGAATTCAATGACATCTTTTAATCTAAAGGTGTTGCCTATTTTGAATACTCAAAGAATATTGGGCATCTTATGTGTGTAATGATGTGTATGACTTGAATTTATAACCAGGTCAAGTATACCAGTAATTCAAGTGATGTTCAGTTGAATAGTATTACACTAGTACAATGATACTTATTAAATGAAATAATATTTTGATGATAGATTGTGTTGTGATAGATTGTGAATAAACATGGTCTTATAATAAAGAGAAAAGATCTTTATTGAACAATATCCAATCAAAGAACAAATCCTTTGATCTCAACCATTCATCATATTTTAATCTAATGGTTTAAATTAATTGTTATTTTAATTAAATTAAAAAACTCACTTTCATCTTATTTTTTAAAATTAACATATCTCTTAAACCGTTAATCGTTACGCAAAACTAATTATACCATCGCGAAGAGAAATAATTTATCTTTTTATACATGGGCACTTTTATATACTTTCGACGAAGTTTTTTTTAATTTCCGCACTGAAAAATCACATGTGATTTTTATTACTTTAAATTTCAACGTGAATTTGTGAAATCACATGCGATTTATGGATTTATAAAATCACACGTGATTTGTTACTTTATGAATCACACGTGAGCTTGTGAAATCACATGCGATTTCTTAAATCACATGTGAATTTTTACACAACAAATCACAAATAATTTTACAAATCACGTGTAATTTTTTGCCAGAAATTTCAACACTAAAAATCTTTGAAAGTATATGAAAATTAATGTCTACTGAAAGATAAAAATATTCTCGTCATTACTTTAAAAATCACATGTGATTTTGTGAAATCACATGTGATTTTGTGAAATCACATGTGATTTTATGAAATCGCATATGATTAATGAAATTACATGTAATTTTTTTATAAAATTTCGCGTTTGATGCTTTATTTTTCTTGAACATGATGCGGTAAAGCTACTCAACATAGTCTAACAAGTTATGAGCAGTATTATTATGACACGTAGATCCACAAATGTGGTTTCATAAAAGAACTAGCTTTTTAATTAAAAAAGTCTAGTGGTGCAGCTTGTTGCTCGTTTGACTTATACTAGTATGCAAATTATAATAAACAATAATAATAATTACATATTTATACTGTAAAAAAACCCAAAAAAAAATCACAAGTGATTTTATAAATCACGTGTGATTCTTCTGTGCGAAAATTTCAACACTAAAAAATGTTGAAAATATATCAAAGTGCCCGTCTACTGAAAGATAAAAATATTCTCGTCGCGATGATGTATTTTCCATAGTTTAACGATTTACCGTTTGCAAGATATGTCGTTTTAAAAAAAGGTTGAATATGGGAGGAGGGGTAACTACTTTTGGATGAAAATAAAATAGATTGCTAGGACGTATTCTTTTGTTCTTTAAGATGATAGTGTTCTTTAAGGATCTCACCTCTATTTTTATATTCTTTTGTGAAATCACATATGATTAATGAAATTACATGTGATTTTTTTATAAAATATCGCGTTTGATGCCTTTATTTTTCTTGAACATGATGCGGTAGAGCTGCTCAATATAGTCCAACGAGTTATGAGCAGTATTATTATGACACGTAGATCCACAATTGTGGTTTCATAAAAGAACTAGCTTTTTAATTTAAAAAGTCTAGTGGTAGCTTGTTGCTCGTTTGACTTATACTACTATGTAAATTATAATAAACAATAATAATTACATATTTATACTGTAAAAAAACAAAACAAAAAAGAAATCACAAGTGATTTTACAAATCACGTGTGATTCTTCTGTGCGGAAATTTCAAGAGTAAAAAATATCAAATATATATATCAAAGTGCTCGTCTACTGAAAGATAAAAATATTCTCGTCGTGATGATGTATTTTTCATAGTTTGACGATTTGCCGTTTTAAAAAAAAGGTTGAATATGGGAGGAGGGGTAACTACCTTTGGATGAAAATAAAATGGATGGCTAGGATGTATTCTTTTGTTCTTTAAAATGATAGTGTTTTTTAAGGATCTCACCACTATAACTATATCCTGAAAGAAAAACAACACATTGGAACCAACTTATAAAAGTAACTAGAGCACTACCACAGCCTACTAGAACAAGCAAAATTACAAGGTGATAGGAACAAAAACTAACAAAGTCATAATACCAAATATGGGGCTTTCTGTTTCTGAAAGGCAGACAAACGTCTCTATAACATTTATTTCGATCTTCAGTAAGACAGTAACTAAAATCAATGACGCATGTCATTTATTCTCAACTAATTTCTTTATAAAGCAAATTACTAAGAGTAAACACAATGAACACTGCTCTCTCCCTGCATTTTATTATCATATATAGATTAAATATGATAAGAAACAATTATAAAATACCTTTAACTTGTATCAAAACTGTGAAACAAATATAAAATCTGAAGAAAGAAAAAAGTGGTTGTGTTTGATAACAGGAAAGGACGAAAAATAAAGATAACATAAAAATCGAGAAACAATAAACTCTATTCATATACCTGAAGGTTATTGTAGATGATATGTATGATGGTGAGGAGGTGAAGGTATAATTGCGACGGCTACCAGAGAAAAAGGATAAATGTATTAGGGTTTAGTTGCATTGGTTGTTGTGTGCCTTAAAGAAAAAGGGCCTTGGGATAAACGATTGAGAAAGAGAATTACAATGCAATTTGATTGGACCAACACACTTACCAAGTCATTGTGTAGATTTAATTATTTAAATCCTTTGTGAAAGGTAATTGGGAGGAAGAATGAAAATTTTTTGAAATTTTCTACGGAAGGAGTGTCTAACATCCATGCACAATTCTAAGAAATAATTTATTTTTTAATTTGAAACAAAATAAATTATTAAATGAAATAAACTATGATTTCTATTCGCCCGTTGCCGCGAAATATATGTATACAATCACAATTAGAGGTGACGTAAAACTCGACCTGACTCTGACTCTGACTCTGACCCTGACCCTGACCCAAACCCGACCCGGACCTGATTAAGCATATTCGGGTCGGGTTACTCGCAATGCATACGACGTAAAAGTCAGATTTCCTCAGCAGAATGGCATAGTAGAAAGAAAACATAGACATTTGTTGAATGTTGCTAGGGGTCTTATACTTCAGGGGGGATGGTCTGAGTGTATTTTAACTATTGTGTGTTGGATTAACAGGCTTCCCTCTTTTGTCTTGTCTGGAGCATCCCCTTACTTGTTAGTATATGGAAAAGAACCTAGTCTCTCTCATATTAGGTGTTTTGGCTATTTATGTTATTCTGTTGTCCTTAATAATCATGATAAGTTTACTTCTAGGTCTGAGAAGTGTATTCTCAATGGTTTTTAGGAGTTAAAAAAGCTTACAAGACTCGGTCACCCCCGTGTATCGTTTAGTATAGCATAGCTCGTAGTTAGAAAGTAAGCGTATGGCTTTCGGTATTGGGCCGGGTCTTTTACCCAAGTGTAAGCCCATATCCAAGCCCATAAAGCTCACAAACACTTGTATATAAACCCCTTTCCAGCCATGGGAAGGGGTTGGTTGTTCTTTTTATCACATTTTATGATATAGCATTTTCTCTCGCTAGAAACCTCACTTTCTCTCTCTAGATAATTAGCCAACCCAATCATCCAAGCTTGTGTTATGATATCCAATATACAACAATTGGTATCAGAGCCCATGGGATGATTAGCTAGATTGTGTGTGCGTTTCCTTGGTTAGTTTAGATCAAAAGTTTGGTTTTTGAAGGTTTATGGTCTTATTTTTGACTCTCTTTGATTCTCATGTTTGTGATGTTAAAGTGAGTGTTTTTGTAGTTGTTATAACCTTCTAGGACCAAGTTGTGCAAAAGAAACCAAGTAAAAACGTTTAAAAGGGTGATTTTTAGGTGTTTTTAGGTGAAAAAATTCGTATATTCTTCATTGCGTTTTGACCTTCTGAGACTTTTTTCGTTGCGTTTTGGTGAACAGTACTGCGTTTTGTCAGAAGAAAGTACACTGCGTTTTGTCATTTTGTATAGTACATCAGTACAACGTTTTGTCTTATTAGAGGTTGCGTTTTGGTTCATTGCGTTTTGACTGCAGGTTGCGTTTTGAAGACAAGTATTGCGTTTTGACTAAGGGTTACTCTGCCAAATTTTTTATTTGGTTGCGTTTTGACCAAATCTCAAGGTTGCGTTTTGATCAAATCTCAGGCTGCGTTTTGGCTCATTTTTCTTCATTGCGTTTTGATCAAATCTCAGGCTGCGTTTTGACTTACTTTTCTTCACTGCGTTTTGACAAGACAAGGTTGCGTTTTGATCAACTCTCAGGCTGCGTTTTGACTAGACTTCACTACATTTTGCCTACGTTTCATTATCGTCATTAAGTTAACTTATTTCAACCAAGCCAAATCTCAATCAAACAACATATCACCTAATCCAACAAACAATCATCACTTTTAACATACAATCACTAATCATTGATCGATCAACTTAATCATATCA
>BQNB010000071.1:2680-53510 GCA_026074375.1 Tanacetum coccineum
TGACTACAACTTTGGTCATTCATGTTTCCATCTTGTTTCATTCGTGTTTTGTCTTATCAACTAAAAATATAATTCCCAACAATCTTCCCTTAGTTGATAATGACAAAACCCAATAAGCACGAACTTCCCCCGAAGTTAATATACGAATGAAACTTCTTCCCCTTTTTGTTATAATCAAGTTGGGGTCTTCAGTAGATATGCAACCTGCAGATGGTTAAACATTTAATCAATAAGCTTCCTCTGAAAGTATGCTAACCATCTCTTGAATCTCAAACTAAGTAGGCTCTATGTAGTGATCACTGATGAAGAAAATAGAGTATAACGAATTTGATGAAGAAGTAGAATCTCCCAAACTTGTGTCTTATATCTTGTACTATCCACGACGTTGAACTCATACTCCTAATGTATAAGCAGACCGCGATCTCTTGACAAAATCCTCATTCTCTATAATGAGACACTGAGCACAATAACGTAACTCCTTCAAGTGATAGCGAATGTGAGCATTGAGCACCTTAAGAAAAATCACACATTCCTAGATTTTGCAAGTCTTCGTCACCATACAAAACAAACAAGTTACCTCCTGCTAAAAGGTATGATAAGAACACGCATCTGTGAAACTCAACTAAACATCAAATAAGCAATATTCAATTTTCTTCGTAATCACCTCTTCAATAAATCCAAAATGAGCCATAAATCAATAAGAATAAACTGTTGTGAATAACAGTTCCATCCGAGATCTAAAACCATCATCATAAATCAATTATACCAAGAAACCCTTGAATAATAACAATACTTGAAGATCGTATTGCATACCAAAAAGGTAGAGAGGACGATCATAAAGATTGTTATAGCAATTTAACTCCAAAACCCCATAAAACTTTTACCACAAATCGGTTTCTTGAAATTTAGGGTTTTAGGGTTTCTTCAAAAACCTTGTAATCCTAGATCGAGAGCCACCAGGCTCTGATACCAATTGATAAGATCGTTTAGCCCATCTAGGATATGTTTTACAAATAACTTATATACGCAGCGGAAATTAAAGAACAATAAGTTATTAAACAAGGTTTTAACCGAACGTTCATGCCTCAATATTATTAGTACGTTACCTAACTGTAACATGGATCCTATGATCCTTGAGGCTACTAATACATATAGACGACTATAACACGTCTATAAACTAACTACTAACTATTACATAAACTAACTATTAGACTCTCATTGGGAGAGATCTAACTATGATGGATAATCAAACTATTCACCCTACCTCTCTTTATATACTAGAGAGGCTAGGGTTTACAAGAAAACCTTAGTCAAACATATCATAATGTTGATTTTGTAACTTCCAATCATCATTAATGTTTTAGTCAAAGTCCAACATATCATATTAAGTCCTTCTTGTTTCATTTATCTTCATATAAGCATATGTAGTTTTGTAATCATCAAATCTCAGATCCCAACACTAATATTGTATCTGTTGCGGGCTTAAGCCCAATATAACCGGAGCCTGACCCATTAAGCAAAACCACTCGGCCTAACAAAAGCCTCATATAGGCCGGCCCCCTTAGTGGTATAAATACCCCTCTCCAAGTGTGGAGAGGGTATTGGTTCCCATTTATTTTCACACACATAAGGTGTAACCATCCAAACACTCTCTTTTATCTAATCTAATATTCTTCCTTTTCCATCTTATCTTCTCTCTTATTTCTTGTTTGATTCTTGTAACTTGGTGAAGTGAAATAGTGATTATTGGTCCTGACAACCTCTTTCCTCATAGTGGGCCAAAAATAAGAAGCTTGCACCAACTGTAAAGTCCGATCATGACCAACATGCCCTTCACCATGTAATTCCTTAATAATTTGCAAGCAAAGACACGAATCAGGAATACATAGTTGATTCTCTTTGGAAAGGAACCCATCGTGTAGAAAAAATATAGTTTCTGTCCAGATTGTAAACCCTACAAAATAACAGAAAAATGGGTCCACAGTTACCATCTCACGAATGATATTCAACCTCAGCACATCAACCCGTATAGATATAAGCAAATACCCCTCCCGATTAATGCATCAGTGGCTCGATTGGAAACACCAGTCTTGTGTTTGACCACAACAGTAAACTTCTTAAGAAATGCCAACCAACGCCCATGCTTATGTGATACCTTATCTTGAGTGCGAATATACCTTAAAGAATCATGATCAGTAAACAAAACAAACTCCTTATGAAACAGATAGTGGCACCAATGATTTACAGCTTGCACCACCGCATAAAACTCTAGGTCATAACTAGTGTACCTAGACTTCGGCTCTATCAATTTCTCACTAAAATAGGCAACAGGTCACCCACCTTGACTGAGAACCCTGCCAATTGCAGCCTTAAGGCATCCGTATAAAGCTCAAAAACTTTAGAAAAGTAAGGCAATAACAGAATTGGTGCCATAGTAAGCTTTTTTATAACCTGAAAAGCCGAATGTGCTTCCTTCGTCCAAACAAATGACTTCCCCTTCATGCAATATGTCAATAGGATTTTGATTTTTTGAAAAATAAGTTTTCTACTTAAAACGACTTCTCGGGAAGGCTTTAACGCTTGAAAACTTGAGTAAACCACTCAGATACCAATTGTAGAACCGTGGGGGTGAATACAGTCTTTTCGACTTCTTAGAAGTTTATGAAACTTTAAGCCTTAAAGAAACCGAGTGGTGTAATGATCTACTTGATGATAAATATAATAAGTAGATAGAGAGAGAGACCACGATATATACTGGTTCAGGATGGGGGTTATACCATCCGTACATCCAGTTGCGAATCCACGACACCGATACTATTACTCGTATAATCCTTATGGTGGACTATAAACCGTATTGCAACTTCGCTCCATCGATATGCACTAAGATCGGATCTCACTAAGAAGAGCTACTCCCTACGGTATTCCGCCCTCATAATCCACCCTTAAGAACCCATGATTTGACTTTCTTCTAGGATCACTAAGATCAACTAGAACCACTAAGAACTTCCCCTTGGAAGTATACCACAACCCCAACTAGATCACCCAATGATCTAGGCTTGATCACTAATATAAGACTTCCTTTACAACCTAATTGAATGAAAGTTTATTGTTTAAATCAAGTCCTAACCTAACCTAGAGACTCGATTATAAAAGAAAGAGTATGAGAAAGAAGACCCTTGATTATTAACACACAAGTGTGGGTTAGGTACTTGTGTGTCTCTCTTGTGGAGATGTATTCTATTCAAAAAGATTATATAAGAGAAGGTTAGAATATAAGAGGTATTAGACATAGAGGATAAGAGAAGAGAAAAGAGATGAAAGAAAGAATGGCAAGAGGTGAGGAATACGTGACCAGCGTGCCAGAATCCCATCTTGGTTTTTCAAGATTTTAGCTTTTAAATACCCATTCTTGCTACAGCCCCAATTGTACTTCACGCATTGACCTTTCCATTATTCTTACATTCAAGGTCAACCAACTCAAATAGCCATTTGATAAAAAAGTTTGTGAAGTGTTTAAAAGAAGATTTGGGGATGTTTGTCCAACTTCAAGGAGATAGGAAAGAACCATTGGACAAAGGGTATATTTAGGTATTCCTCACATTTAATTGGCTCGGTTAGAAACTAACTATGGATAAGTAGATGAGTTGGCATAGTTAGAAAAGAAAGAATGTGCCAACGAAATAAAGAATATGCTAAAGGAATATTCCTTTGCTTGGAGAGGAAGTGTAGATGTTAAGAGGGAGAATTTAAATTTCAAATTCAAATGATAACACGTTGGATATATGTGAGTTGGATGTGAGTTGTCATGATTTGATGGATAGGAGCCTTTGTTTTCAAATTTAAATTTGAATGTTGGGATAAGGTGGCGAGGTGGCAAGGTGTGTAGGAGAAGCTTGGTGAAGTGTGAGGATTTGAATTTCAAAAGTAGAAGTGTGTGTGTGTGTGTATATGAGAAGAGTATGGGAGAATCTTTGACTGCATATGTATGAGAGTGAGGAGATGAAGAAGAGAATGAATATGGAATGTGTGGTATAGAATGTTGTGATGTGATGTATAGAAGCCTATGTTAGGAATGTAGGAGACAACAAGTACAAAGAGGCACATTGTGTAAAGGAATGTGAGTTGTCATGTAGGAGGATAAGATTGGGGAAGGTTTAAGTGGTGAAGGTTTAAAGTTGTGAAGAAGGTGATGATAATAAAGATAATAAAAGGATTGATTATGTGGTTTAATCATATTGTCATTAAGGAAGAAAAGAGTTTGACAAAAATGATTAGGGAATGTATTTTAGGAGATAGGAAGGAATGTTTGGATTGGGTGGGAAGGTGAGAATAATCATTTGTTAGAAATAGGGATTAACAAATGATTAGGGAATGTTTAAGTAAAAAGGAGAGGTGTAGGTGATGTGTGAGGAATACATAGAGGAATATGTGAGTTTGTAAAACATTTATATAGAAGAGGTAAGAATGATCAAAGCATAATTAACCTTCAAATACCACAAACTCAAATAGTCTTTGAGACTTAATCCATTATAATCAATAATGGATTTAATCACTAATCATCATGATGCAAACAATATTAGTGCTTTGCATCTCAAGTAAAGCATATCCCGTAACAAGAAAGGATGTATTTAAGCAAAGTGACCTTTGACTTAGTTTGACCAATAAGGGAGTAAAACCCTTTAGGTGATTGGGAGCAACGTAAATCTGGATTAAGGTCAAATGAATACTTCTATTTGTTGGTATGTTGAAAGTATGTTTATACTAGGTTTAGAAAAGAAGTTTTGTCCTTAGCTAAAGGCGTTTGATAAAACAAATGAGTTGGCATTTTGTTGAAAAACAGGAGGATTTGTTTTTGCTCCTTTTCAAGTCTAAACCTCATTTCGAGTGTTTCTAATTGCTCAAATATCATGTACATACCTTTATTGAAAGATCCACATGTGTCGGGTAAGAGGAAAACTAAAACGGAATTCGAGAGGGGTGCGTTGGCCACGTGCTGACGTGTGACCAGTGCGCCATACATGTTGTTCCCGTTTTACGGATTTTGCCTATCTTTTGTTATTTTAGGTGTTGTGAATGTATATTTGTCATCGTCAAAATATAAAGGAGATCTTAGTCAATGTTTCCCCAACACTCTCTAAAACACGTTTTACATACCATACGTAAACATGTAGACATCCGTTAAAGACATGATATAAAACAACCGTAAATTTTAAGCTTTTTTGGCCACCTTTCATACCAAAAAAGCCTTAAAACACCACTTTTTTTCTTCTTTCACCCAGGTTCTTAACCCAAAATCACTGGTGAAACACACCCTCAAATTTTAGAACTAACAAATGACGACTTTGGACCCATCCAAGTGGAAGACCTCACGCACCTGGAGGAAAACCGACAAGTTATTAAAAACAAGGGTCACCAGTCAGAAATGTGGATGACTTCACAACACTAATTTCAAATTGATTCAGCACAAGGGTATAACAAGGAGATGGGTCACATTACATCCAGGTCACACTGAACATAATGGATTTCTTAGAACAAATCGCAAGCGTATTTAACTAACTATTCTTTTTAGCATACCCATATACCTAGCAATCAGGTCACTTTACCACCCAGCACCAACTCTCAGGTTAACATAACCATGAGCCCAGCTAAGAGAGACACCCTGGTATCCTTACTTAGTGCATCACCTCAAACTAATGCTAACCCTGCACCCCCTGACTCATGCATCCCCTGAGGAAGGTAACTTAGTTAAGCTACTCACAAAAGCACTCACATGTAGGAGACTGATCATCTTAAGGAAATATCAATAGATAAGGAGCAGTTCATCCAATGGATATTGGACTACGAGCTCCCTGACGACCTAGCAATGCCTAAGAATGTCGGCATGTAAAAGGGCCTAGGTGACTCTGGCTCACACGTTTGGATATTTGAAGGCACAATTAATACATGTGCCTAGAATGACCCAATAGCATGCCACATGTTCCAACAGACTCTCGCCGACTCATTAGTGTCATGCTTCAAGGGCCAAGCCAAGACTGGTATCTCATGTTAGAAGGACTTGAAGGACAAGTTCCTCTCCAACTTCTAGCTTACGCGAAACTACACAGGCGACTTCATAGACCTACAACTTCTAAGACAAAGCACCATAGCCGTTGATCACTCCTTAAAGGGTTTATCTCTAAACCCTAATGCTTCACTTTAAATAGAAAGCATTCACAACTTCCTCAAGTAAGTTTATTCACTTGGCACACCGGTTACACACAATAACTTCCACACACTACAAAGAGGGTTTATGTTAGCCTCAAAATATCGAGTCAAACAAGGAATCGTGGTCTTTACTAAGTAATTGTTGTAATAGGCTAGAAACGGGTATCGGGCTCCTAAATGTAATCTAATATGTCACGTGTTGTGGGCTAAAGCCCAATGTAACCTGAGCCCAGCCCAAATCAAATACCATTCGGCCTATTAAGGCAACTTATAGCCCGACCCATTTAATGGTATAAATACCCCTTTCCAAGTGTGGAGAGGGTGTTGGTTCTCATTTGTAACAAGAAATCAACCCTCTCTCTTTCTTTCTCTACTTTCTCTCTCTAACTTCTTTATACTTTTCTTATCATTCTCCCATCTTATTTTCTTGATTCTTACCATGGTGAAGTGAAGTGAATTCTTGGTTACCTAACAAGTGGTATCACGAGCCACGGGTGGGTTTAGTGGCTTTGTTGTTGTGAGCTTATTTCTAGCTTATTGGATCAACTTATTAAATTCGGTTTTTTTTCTTTCTTTTGCTTATCTTGATAAAAAGTTCTTATTTTTGTAAACCAAAACTAGTTATAAGTAACAACTATTTATTGGTTTATTTGATCTTCTATTCGAATCATTTTAGGCTCATTAAGAATCAGATTCGTCTTTTGGGTTACGTGAAGTTATTTGGGCTTATTAACAGTATTTCAACTTTAATTGTGGTTTGTGTCTTACATGTTCCTTTAACATATATTATAGCGTATTTATAAAGTCACATAGCTCTTCAAAATTTAGTGGTTAAAACTGTTTGTTTATTTTGTCACGATTATAAGAATTTGGTGGTTAACTGTTTGTTCTTTATAACAATATGTGGTTTTTCATTGTTGTTTTCATAGCTTATGTTTCTTGTTAAAACAGCTTATTAAGAGCTTGTTGAGAGCTTAAAGGGTCACGGTTCGTTTTTGCTTATTGTTTTTTTGTCTAAAAAACCTTGCTCTTTCTCTTTTTCAATCACTATCTAGCTTATTAGTAGAACATTTTTCATAACTTAAAAGTGGTTTAAAAAGCTTTTTGTAATAGCTTTTTAGTGCTTATATTCCTAGCTTATTCTTGTGGTTAAGAGCTTATTTTTGAGCTTTTTGTGGTTGCATTTCTTTTGTAGCTTATTCGAAAAACTTGGTCTTTTTAGTCTAAAAGGTTATAGCTTATTTTTGTTATAAACAAGCTTATTTAAGCTTCTTGTTAGCTTATCAACAATGGTTTGAATATAAGAAAAAGGACGGTTTCATTTTTTGGTGTTATTCGTTGAGGTTTTTGCAAAAAGACAAACAACGTACAAGGACCACATATAGCTAGGCGATTTATACATATCCTAAGGTACGCGATTTATACATAAGAAACTAGGGCGATTTATACGTCACAAAATCTAGGGCGATCTATATGTAACAAGAAACACGGACGATTTATACATTTTGTATAGGCGATATATACGTCCTTTACTTGGCGATTTATACCAAAGGAAAGGCTAGGTGATTTATACATAAGTATAAAAGGGAAAACGTGTTCGTTTAGACGTGTTTTGGGTTTTTTGGTTTTGAATTTTGGTTGTTCGCGGGTCTTTTAATTTATATCATTAGCATTGCGGTCCTTCAACGATCATCGTAGTATGTTTTTTTTTTATCGACAATAACCGTACGAGTCCGCGAGAAGAGAAACACAATCGTTCCATTTTAACAATTTTATACGAAGAAGATAACAAAAAGGAGGGAAAAGTTTTTCATTAATAAACTAATATTCGAAATTGATAAGATTAGTCCCTGGATTTCAAGACAATTCGTCATTCATCCTTTGTTGGTTTGTTAACCCTTAAAGTTGAAACTGTTTTTCACCGTTAGTCCTTAGTACTTATAAAACAGCCGGTTAGTCCTCCAAAGTGAACCGTTATTGCACCGTTAGTCCTTTTTGAACCAAATTTCACCATTCGTCTTTTTAGCTAATCAATTGTTAACAAAAGTTCAAGTTCTTCAACAACAACAATAATTTCACTCATAACAAATCACAACAATTAATCATTCTTTCACGGTTTCTTCTTGATTTAGTAAAATCTCGTAAAAGATTATTCTTTTCTCTGTTTAAGTCATAGAATTGTAAAATCCCGTGAACTCAAACTACAACAATCACTTTACCAACTGAAGATCCTACAAATCATGTTAACTTTAATTCACATTAAATGGAAACGAAAGATACTTTATCTTCGTGTTCAGATTTGGAAGAACAACAAATGCAACAAATACAAGACAAAACAAAAAAGAGTTGCATGATATCTTTTTGACTACTTGATTCACACCTCAAGCTTCTCTCAAACAATGACTTAAAAGGAACTCGAACCGTGTGTGGATTAAAACGCGCATTTGCGACACTTTTTGGTCAAGATGTTGAGACTTTTACAGGCACAATGTTTCTAAACTTGGATCAACTAGAAAAACAACTTGACAAAGAAGAATTTCAAGAGATTGGATCCATGGTTGCTTTTAAAATACTCGAGACACAGTTTTAGACGTTCATCAAGTCACATATTTATTTGGATGATGAATATGTTATAATGACACGCAAGTACTTTCTAGAATACACTCAACTCGAGATTCGATAATTCCATGACACGCTGATCTAACACATGGAATATGTTAAAAAGTCAATTGATAAAAGAGCACTGCATAAAAGAGATTATGACAGCGGGGTGAATGAAAGACAGATGCAGATAATAGTGGAAAAGGTTGATACGAGTAAAGCATTGGATGCTAGTTTGGTTGACACAGAAAACAGTGGGACAGAATTTGAACAGCAGGATACAAGCAGCAGATCAGGGAATGATGCACATGCTGATAACGCAGATATCAGACCCATATATGATGAAAAGCCAATGGCTGAGGTACAAATGACTGTTGAAATCAATGTATTTGCTATTGGACAACGGCATGCTGAGCAACCTGAATTCAATAATAAAGGAGAAGTTGACCAAAATGCTAAACAATGTCATGACATACGTCTATTGCCTGCTAAATTAACTGATAACAAGACAACTGAACTTTTAAATCAACCTCTCGAGTCAGAAAATATTTGTCTCAAAAAGACCGTTGCCCAATTTCAAAAGGATTTTTAAGAATGGAAGCACATTGTGTTAATCTTGAACTTAAATATCAAAATCAAGCTTTAAAAGAAGGGCAACATGGTCAATTTTCAAAAGTAAAAAGTAATGAAGCCAAGGTTAAACATGACATAGATGTAATTGAAACAATAAACATCGAATTAGAACATAAAGTGGCTAAATTACTTAAGGAAAATGAGACTTTGAAAAAGCGTTACAAAGAACTGGTTGATTCTATCAAGACAAGGAGCTAAGAAACATCGGGGGGGGGGGGGGGGGGGAACACACAACTTCTTTGATTGCAAATAATGATAAATTCAAAGCTCAACTTCAGGAAAAAGGGTTTGCAATTGCAGCATTAAAAATGAGTTAAGGAAATTAACAGGAAATAGTGTGAATACTAAGTTTGCAAAATCATCAATCTTAGGGAAACCGGCTTTACAACCACGTAGAAACCAATCAGTTGTTAGACAACCGACTGCGTTTAAGTCTGAACGACCTAGAATTTCAAAGCAACGGTTTGCCTCCCAAGTTGATGTCAATAACGATTTGTCAAAACCAGTCACTACACATTATTTGCCTAAGGAAAGAGAATCTGCTGTTGCAAAACCTCATCACATGATTGCACCTGGCTCATCTAGGTATAGCTCAAATGACATGGTTCATAATCACTACCTAGAGGAAGCTAAGAAAAAGACACAAGAAAGAGATAGGAATTCAAGACCTAGTGTGATGCCTTCAGCTAGATCACAAACCACAGCTAATGGTAGCAAACCAAAACCTAGGATCAATAACCAAACTTCTAGGAATTGGCTTGCATCTAAGAGTAGTTGCGTAACAACAAAGACTGTGCCCATAGCAGAACACTCTAGGAATTCTAGAAATTTTTCTGACTCCAAATATTTTGTTTGCTCGACATGTCAGAAATGTGTCTTTAATGCAAATCATGATCATTGTGTAACAAAATTCCTGAATGAAGTCAACTCACGTGCTAAGGTTCCATCCAATAAGACAACGAATAGAAACAAACCCGTAGAGCAAATAAGTGTTGCAAAGAACCCAAAAAGACATATCCCAAAAGGACATAGGTTTTTAATCAAAAAGACTTCCATTGTGCATGTGAAAACAATGACTCCTAGATCTTGTCTTAGGTGGAAACCGACGAGTAAAATTTTCAAAACTGTTGGTCTTAGGTGGATTCCTACAGGAAATATATTCGAATCTAGCACAACCAAGGTTGACAGTGAACCCCCACATAGTTCCACTACATATATCACTAATCTTCAAGAATGCATACAAACTCTTGATTCAAGTGTAGGTACATCCATAAATGTTCAGGAGGAACAAAATCTTGATTTAAGTGCAGGTACTCCTTTCAATCTAAAGAAAAAAAGAATCAAGACGTGGATAAAAGACAATGTGATATCTGGGAGACCAAGGTTACATGGGATAGCTTCGATACAAGAGATATATGCTAGACCATCGTCCCAGGGGATTCGAAGTTTACTTACTTCTTATTTTTATTTTACTTTAATTTTATTTTAATTTTTGTATACAAAAATATAAAACCTATAAAACCAAATACAAAAATATAAAATTTCAAAAAGAAAATACAAAATCAGAAAATCAAAAATTTCCAAAAATATAAAATTTCAAAAAGAAAATACAAAATCAAAAAAAATCAGAAAATGTTTCAAAAAATATTCTTCTCGAAATTATCTTGGAATCGATAAACATTTAGCGTACCTAAAATCAGTACATAACCCGAACTTCAAATAAAAGAAAGTTTATCTATAAAGATAACTTATCCTAACAACGAGAAAAGTAATTTTCTCAGTTTTGAGCTGTTCTAACAAGACATTCAAAGTTTTGAGCTCTAGAAAAAGAAGGTGTATGCATAAGTGCACTTATCCTAAAACTTAGAATAGAAGTCTTCTAACATGTGTTTTTCAAAAATTTGAACACAATTTTTCAAGAATTTCTCACTGACGATTCAAAATCTTTCAAAATTGTGTGTTCAACACTCCATCTTTCAAAAAGTTTTACAAGACAATTCTTCTATAATTGGTATCATTTCCAAAAAGAGTCAATGTTTGAGGGGGGGGGGGGGTTCGAAAAACAAAGTTTTAATGATTTTAGATACATCATCTCACGACAATTTTTATGTATCCAAAACATTATAAAAAGTCTCTTAATAACAACTAAGTAATTATAATGACAATTTAATATAGAATGCTTTTTATAAGATGATCCAGTGTCTGAGCATAATTTTTTAAGAATTCTTCAATGACATTTCATAATCTTTCAAAATTGTGTGCTCGACACTAGCTCAACCTCAATTTTATATTTAATTTTACAACTTGGTATCATTTTTTTTGTGTGTCAAACATATGTTAAATTGAGGGAGAACAAGAAGTAAAGTTCCATATAATTCATGCTGATAATATTTTCTCCCCACGGAATTTTCATGACAAATTTAATCACTTGGTATTTCAAAGACTAAATGCATTAGTATTTAAAATAAGGAGAGAAATGTAATTAAAATGTGATCTAGAAAATAATAAGTGATCTAAAAGACTCAAAGGGCTTTATATTGTTACCCACATGTGCTAAACACTTTCGATTATCGATGCACGTGTGAAGGGGGAGCTTTTCAAATGATGAAACTTTTGAAGTGTCAAATGTTTTCCAAACACTTTGAATGATTTTCAATCAAGGTTTTATGGTGAAGATCAAATACCCAACAACCTATTAATTCACGACGATTCTAAAGTCATAAGATGGTTAGGTTAGGTATTAGTCCTATGATCCAACCAGAACCGGAAGGATCTACCCAAGGACACTCCATAGTTAGAAATAGCAGTCCTTAGGTATGATTGAAGATAAATGAGAAAAGGGAATAATGCCAATTAAGGTTGAGCTAACACTGGAACAATCACAACAAGGTGTTAGTAATAACGTCTTGGTAAGCATTGAAGGGGTTGAAGAATGAAAAAGAAATGTATGGAACCTCAAAGTAGTTGATATCCCATTGTAAAAAAAATCAACGAGTATAATTTTTTATTTGAGAGAGAATTTAAATACAAAGCAAAGTTACCAAAACGTGTAGTCTTTTATGTTTCATTTGTTTTGTTACTTCCATTTGTGTTTCTTCCATTCACTATAGATAAGAGTGCGTGCATCAACATGTTATCCTAAACAAATCGTTATGGATCAATATGGCATGACATACATGACTGAGTCCATAGTCGAAGCATACAGAACTTTATGCATGTTTTCTTTCCTTGAAGTGTAATGGGGTATTAAGACTTTCTCAAGGTCACATTATCCCTCAAGGGTGAGGCTCCACGTTTAAAGTCTTCCACGTGAAATCTCTTTAAATGTTTTTTGACATATGTACTTTCACTTAGGCCAATTATCCACTTTGATCTATCTTCGCATATCTTGATTCCAAGGGCCTAGGTAACTTCTTCTAGATCTTTCATGGCAAAACATTTTCTTTCAAGATCTAGCGTCTTGCAACTTGGGTAAATAATTGCGTTGATGTAAACAAATGGCTCATCTTGTTTTTGAGCAAAAATGACATTTCTTGATTTTCTCGTCAAATCTAAGATTCTAATTTCTGGATGCTTCTTCAATCTATAAATTAATCTTGTAGCTTGCATACCCTCTTAACATACTTTGGATTTACAAACCCTTTTTGTAACACCATATAAATGTCCTCACTAAGGCGGGCTCTTAAGAAGGCGGTTTTGACATCCATGTGCCATATTTCACAACTATGAAAACCTAAGATGACAATCAGTATCCTAATTACTTTAATGCTTGCCGCTTGATAAAAGGTCCATCATAACCAATTCCTTAAATTTGAGTGAAAACTTTTGCTATGAAGTAAGCTTTAAAGGTGATTACTAATTGCATTGTTAGTGTTACTCATATCCTCATAGGACTTAAAGCTCGCCTTATAATGAAAGGTTTGATAATGATGCGACCATCTATTTGGCCGCAATCATTAAAGCAGTTATCATACTTTTTTCCATTGTTCCTTTTCGTGATTATAATATATGACAAATGATTGTCAAAACCGCCTTCATAAGAGTTTATCTTAGAGAGGATGTTTATATGGTGCAACTAAAAAGGTTTGTAAATCCAAAGCATTCTAAGAAGGTATGCAAGCTACAAAAATCCATTTATGGATTAAAGAAAAGCATCTAAAAGTTCGAATCTTAGGCTTGATGAGAACATAAAAGAATGTAAAGTAACCAACCCATAGAAGAAAAACACACTGGATTTTTCTTTTTCACCCAAAACTAAATCTTTGTTTCCCTTCACCATCAATGACACCATCGTCATCCTCATCCTTATCAAGCCTCAAGATCTATTTTATTGTTTGACTTTCATGTGTGAGTCAAACAAATGCTTTAGGTCGGTATCTCTTAACATAGTCATATATATATATATATATATATAAAAAGTGTTATAATAAAAAGGGTAAGAAGAGTTATAATAAAAAGGGTAAGAAGAGATCTCAGCCCTTGGATCGGATTTGGCCAGATCTGACCATATCAAATTGGGCGGTGGTTTTTTCATAAATAATACAAACTTCAAGGGAAATTTCAAAACAAATGCAAATACATCTAAACATTTATTCCATCCCTGTCATTCTACGATAACACATTCTCTCTCTAGAATTCACACTTTCTCTTTCTAAAATTTCACACACATCATATCATAATTCTCTCTGATCGAACAACCTATTGATTTATTCATCATCAACGGATAACCTACTCATTTATTCATCATCAACAAACAAACCTACTGATTTATTCATCATCAACGAACAACGAACTACATCGATTTGTTAGATTTTGAATCCACCAATCAAAAAATTTATTGCATTAACGATAGTGAGGACAAACCTACCAGATCTTAAACCACATCGAAAGTATATTTTTGAATAATAATTTGTCACCGCATAGATTTTTGTGTTGTTATTGATCTAACTATGTTATATTCAGAGTTTGATTCAAACGTACATCATGTTTATATCTAGATCTGGAACAAAATGTAAAAAATATATACAAAACATTTTTGAGAAAGTTGCATACAAAGTGTTTGATAAAATGTCTCAACTAGAATTTATAACTGTGATGCAGTTGTTTTGAATGCTGATGCAATTGTAATGATGCAGTAGGTTTCTAAGGTTGTTCATAGAGATTATTTTAGTCTAAAATGTGGTAGAGTAATCCATGTGATGTGGTAGAGTAATGGCTGTAATGCAGTTGGTTTCTTTGGTTGTTCATAGAAGTGATTTAGTCTAAAATGTGGCTTGCCTTTTTTTGGAAATTGATTATGTTTGTATGCTCTTGTCTGTTATGTGGTATAATAATGCATGTAATGTAGTAGGTTTCTCATGTAAGTTTGGTTTACTAAACTCTTTTTTTATTGATTAAGTTTGTTGTTCCGAATATGAGGTAGTAGGCTATCAAATATGTTGAAGAGTGTATGTATGTGTATGTTCATGATCGATGCACTTGGTTTTAAACTGTGATGTAGTAGATGCTTTGTTGTCACGTAAATGGCCAAATTAGGGTCCTTATATGTTTTATTATGTGCAAAAATGTATGTCTACTTGGTTGTATCTATGATGCACTTGATTTTAAATTGTGATGCAGTAGGTACTCAGTTGTCGCTTCTATGAATGAATTAGATTAAGTGTAGGTGACATTATACATCAAAATGTGTTTGCTTGGTTGGTTATATGAACGATGCAATTGGTTTTTAATTATGATGCAGTATGTGCACCATTGTCCCGTGTAAGGATGAATTAGGCAAAGTGTAGGTTGCGTTATGTGTGAAAGTGTCTTTTTATGTTTGGTTTTGATTTGATGCATTTAATTTTAAACTGTGATGTAGTTGATGTGAAGAAGTGATGCAATAGATGTTTTACAATGCATTTTGTTTGATCATGTTACAGGTAGAAATGAAGACTAAAATAGCATACTAAGATATAGAGAATATGCAGTTAATCTAGTAAGTTATAGTTGATTGATGATTAATTGATGTTTTTTCACGACATCATAGTGTTATAATTAGTGCATCACAATGAAAACAGTATGTTAATTTAATACTCTGTTATAAATTATCACAAATAAACATGTATGTTGACTACTTGATTAGGAATAAACACCCAAGATGGAATGAGATGTTTACAACAAGGATTGTGGCATTTTTAAGGCATATGGAAACTTACTAGCATCATGGTATTGTTGAGGAAGAGTTAAAGAAAGAAGGCACGGGTCAAAGAGGAAAATTCGATCTGTTGCGAGCAAAGTACACGGCAAAGATGATTCTTACAAGTATGAATAACAAAATGACAGAAGTCTTGGCAGGTGCAAAGGTATATAACAAGCTGCAAATAGTAGATTTGAATCCTCTAATACCAGATGTACACTCAAATTGAAAGACGGAATGGTACAAAGTATTATTGAACGCGTAACAAGGATTCTTAGATGATATTTGTGGATCGTTAAAAAACAATGTTTAAAATCTATTGGATGTAATACTTTGGATTACTGAATGTTTAGTACTATGTATTGTACATGTTAATGGTGACAGTGTTTGTTTAATATTTATTACTTTTGATTATTGTTGATATGTGAATGAACATAGATGTACTAAATTATAAACTATGTTGCATTAAAAATACTAGTACATCATAGTGTATACAACTGGTGCATCATAGTGTATGCAACTGGTGCATCATAATTTATATATCAAGTGCATCACAATGATGTACTTTACTGCGACACAATGTTATATTTTTTTTTTAAATTATGCTGCATCACAATATTTTTCTACTGCATCAGAATGTTATTATATTACTGCATCACAGTCTTATCATAATGTTGAATCATAATATAATTTTACTGCATCACTATTTTAATTTACTACATCACAATGTTAATTTACTACATCACAATGTTATACATACTGTTGCTACTTAATATTATCATAGTAATAAATCAAAATAAAATTATACTGCATCGTTATAATGTTCTACTGCATCAGAATGTTACTATATTACTGCATCACAATGTTATCATACTACTGAATTAAAATATAATTTTACTTCATCAAAATAATAGTTTACTGCATCACTCTATTATGTTACTACATCACAATAAATATTTTACTACCTCACATTATATATGTTAATGCATGAAAATGTATATTTTAGTACATCATAATACACTAAACAAATAACATAATGTAGTAACCATCATTCATAAAACATAAAGATACAAAGTATATTTCAATAACATTGAGATATTATTGTATTGATATTCTGTAATGAATGATATACATTTAGAATCGAAAACATGTCTTGTAAGTAATGTTTTGATATCTATACAGTACTAATTGCGAATTGAAAAAAATACTGAAACAACGCTTATTAGCTTCTTGTAACACATATCAATGAACACGTCCTGGAATTATGGCCTTCTTTTTCTCCACATACATCACACGTCCTCCTTTTATTACTTTAGTGCATCATTATGTTATTCTAATGCATTACAATGTATATCCTACTGCATTAGAATATATATTATACTGCTTTGATATCTATACAATCTGAATACGAATTAAAAAAAAACAATGCTTTTAAGCTTTACGAGTACATCCTTTAAGCCCAACTCTTGTCGCATTGTCGGCTCTACTTGTTTCTTGCTTTTCTTCGATGGTGGCTGTCACACCCCGACAACGGCGGAAACACGGGATGCGACAGAGAATAATCATTCATAACACAAGATACAAGAAAGAGAAAAACTAAAATGCATTAAAAAAAAGTGTCATGCGACCCATCTACCTGACACTATGAATTGACTAATGAAATGACTTCTGATTTGTTCTTAACCATAATTTGTAATTTCCTTTGATTCATGCTTGTGTATCCTTTGCACCTTATATCGTATCCTTTGATTTCCGTTATCTTTTGCGTTCGATTAAATAATCTGTTTCACTGGCTTTATGTAAGCTCGAGCCGCACTTTCATTTTTCCTGCGGCAAGTATCAAGCTAAGAGCTGGGGTTGCTTTCGGATATGGGTGCTGAGTGGTGGACTATACCCTAGAGATCTTAGTTTGAATATAAGAATTGTTTCTTCAGACATTCGTTATTTCAGTTATATTCGGTTGGATAATGCTGTCCTATAAGAACTTATGTAACCTTAATTCGTGTTTGGACTTATTCCTTCGGTTATTTATTGAGACTTTCCGTTGTTTATGCTTTTGTTATGATTATTAATGACCTTGATGTCACGCCATATTTGGTAATTACTGTCTACCCTTTTGGGTCAGCATTGTCCAAAAAGATAAAAGATTTCGCACAATATAAAAACAAGTTCAAAAGATAACATTGAGTATCATTTTCTCCCAACGAAAAAGATTTAAAAAGTAGGGCTACGAGAACTCACCTCAAGCAATAGTCCCAAACAGTCAATTCAATATCACACAAGCAAATGCAACGACGCTCGCACACGACCTAGTCCAATTAATGTGCAATTTAGATTTAAGTTTCAAAAGACGTTCTTAGGTTTGATGCATAGGGGTGAAAGTGCGTTATACGGTAACTTTTAAATGTTATCAGTGGTGTGATGGTTGGCGACTTAGCTTCAAAGATTACATATACTAGTTCGTACTTCATAATGTTATACTTATACTATTTAAGTAAAATAGGTAAGTATTATAAGAGAACTCTCATAATAAATACTCATAAGTATACTTTGGTAAGTCCATTCGGTACCCTTAGATATTATAGATTTATCGTATAGATTATAGAAAATGAAACGTTTATTTATACTAAACATCTCGGAAAAGTTTTGAAAAAATATATTTTTTGTCTTTTAGTCGACTTATTAAAATAATAAAATGATAATATTTTATTATTAAATTAAAAAATCATACTTTGAGTAAAATTTCTAAGTATAAACTTTTTATGAAATTTTGACATGACCCGTACGTTTATACAACATTTTCCAAGGTTCTTAAACCTTAATTTCAACACCTTTCTACAAATTCACCATTTTCTGACATAATTCCAAAAACTAACTTTCGACACGATTATTAAAACAAGTTTCCTCAAACGACCTTAAACATCATTTTCCAAGTAAAATTTACTGCATTAAGTTGTATATTTTAGTGCGTCACATTGTAAATTTTACTGCATTAAATTATATATTTTACTGCATCACTAAGTAAACTTTATTGCATCACAGTGTAAAATTTACTGCATTAAATTATATATTTTACTACATCACAATGTACATTTTTCTGCATTAAATTGTATATTTTACTGCATCACATTTTAAATGTTACTACATTAAATTGTCTATTTTACTACATCAAATTATAAATTTTACTGCATTAAAATTGTATATTTTACTGCATCATAGTGCAAATTTTACTGTATTAAATTATATTGCATTAAATTATATATTTTATTGCATTACATTGTAAATTTTACTATATTAAATTGTATACTTTACAACATCTGATTGTAAATTTTACTACATCACAGTGTAAATTTTACTACATCAAATTATAAATTTTACTGCATTAAATTTTATATTTTACTGCATCACATTATAAATTTTACTGCACTAATTTGTATATTTTACTGCATTAAATTGTATATTTTACTGCATCACTATGTAAATTTTACTGCATCGCAGTGTAAAATTTACTACATTAAATTGTATAATTTTACTTCATCACAGTATAAATTTTACCGCATTAAATTGTATATATTAGTGCATCATGTTGTAAATTTTACTACATTAAATTATATATTTTAGTACATCACATTATAATTTTTACTGCATTAAAATTATATATTTTATTGCATCATAGTGCATTAACTTACAATGCATCACTGTGTATCATAATTTATATATCAAGTGCATCATAATGATGTAATTTACTGCATCACAATGTTATATTTTTTTAAATTATGCTGCATCACAATATTTTTATATTGCATCAGAATGTTATCATATTACTGCATCACAGTCTTATCATAATGTTGAATCATAATAAAATTTTACTGCATCACTATGTTAATTTACTACATCACAATGTTAATTTACTACATCACAATGTTATACATATCGTTGCTACTTAACGTTATTATACTGCTAAATCAAAATAAAATTATACTGCATCGCAATAATGTTCTACTACATCAGAATGTTACCATATTACTGCATCACAATGTTATCATACTGATGAATTGCAATATAATTTTACTTCATCAAAATAATAGTTTACTGCATCAAAATAATGGCCTTCTTTTTTTCCACATACATCACACATCCTCCTCTTATTACTTTAGTGCATCAATCTGTTATCCTACTGCATTACAGTGTATATCCAACTGCATCAGAATATATATTCTACTGCTTTGATATATATACAATCTAAATGCGAATTAAAAAAACAATTCTTTTACGCTTTATGAGTACATCCTTTAAGCCCAACTCTTGTCGCTCTTGTCGAATCTACTGGTTTCTTGCTTTTCTTCGATGGTGGCAATTTCAATGAACATTCATTGGTATTATGGCATTCTTTTTCTCCACTACACTACACGTCCTCGTCTTATTACTTTAGTGCATCACCATGTTATTCTACCTACAAAAAAACAATATATATTAACACCGTGATGCACGTGATATAAAACTGTAATGCATTACATTTTGTCAATGTGATTCACTAAATATGACACTTAATTCTCTTGCATTACAGTTATTTAATATTCTACTGTATTACAGTCTTATATTCCACTGCATTACAGTTATTATAGTAAACAAAAAGAAGAAGAAAATCTGAGTGCTAAATAGTTACAAAAGGCGAAGGAAACAATGAGGTGAGCTAGACAAGGGATGGAAATGAATATGAATATGACACAACAGTTATAGCTAAAGTGAAGAGCAATATAAGAAGCCTCAAGTGCATACCTCAGGTGTAGAGCAACATAGTGCCTTCCCATCTTCCTTATTCGGTTGACCAACTTTTGACCCATTTTGTTAATAGGATCAGTAAATTTTAAAGCTTGGTAGTTTACCCTACATCTAATCTTTTGCAAATCAGTCTCCAACTTGTTAGAAAGTCTATAATTAAACTTGCTCAGCTGAACAACCTGTTCAAAACACAAAATCATGAATTAAACACACTAACAATTGCATACAAAGCTATAAAAACCTTATTGACAATCATGCCAAAAATTGCCTTAATATGCTGATTAACAAGAATACCAGATATAGTCCACCTCTATAGAAAACGAGAGAATTGAAATTTATAGTCTCTCGATACTAGACAAATAAATACACATGTCCTATGTTAAAAGGGCAAATTTGTGTTGGCAGAAACGTAAAATATTAATCTTTTGTCAAACATAGTCAACGAAAGACTAAATTTTAATGCTCTTAGTTACAATTTTCACTTGCCATCCAAGTTAACTCTAAAATTTAAATCTACTCAAATTACAAATGAGTAACAAATGTATGTCCTACTAATCATGAGTGATTTCACCCTACTTTTATAGCACTCGTCTCAACGAATTCTACATTGATTCTAGATAGCAAGATCTATCGATGCAGAAGGTCTACTTTTTAGGCATGCTGGTAATTGGAACTCTAGTTGGAGGCCTAAAGTACCCATCCATCGGGACAGTAAACACAGTATATATGATGTCTTTAAATCCCTAACGAGTGTTCATAGTGAACGATTTTATGCAGCAAACTGGTTCAATCACCAAATTTAAAGTTATAAACATCATCTCTCTAACTTGTTTTCTGTCTAAACAGCCTTCAAAAGATATGTCCAAACACCCCTTAAGCTATAATCAGTCCCAACAGTCCTAAACTTAGCTTCTATCCAAAGAGCCGCGCTTGTTTCAAAGAGATGAAAGTTGTGCAGAATTTGTTTTATAAGCTAAAATAGTGTGCTGATTTTGGGTTTTAAGGGGTGTTTGGCTGCTGAATTTTATGTTTGTTGGTGTTGTCCTTTGGGTTTATCCTATGCAAAAATTTTTGTGACTTTTTTGAGACTGTTTAGCTGATAATAAATTTTGCAAAAAAGTGACTTCAAGTGTTGTTCGATAGCTGAGTTTTTGTGTGCATGTATTTTTAAAACGCTGCTTGGTTGATAAAAAAATTGTGCAGAAAAGTGACTCAAATAGTATATCTTGTATTAGGAAACGCGATTATGATCTTTAGTTGTTTTGTAGGTGTTACATTAGCTGAGGCAAATTATCTCTGGAGGTTATTGAAGCGAGTACCCCTGATTGTGGTCAAAGACGAGCAAAGTTAGCAATGTAAGAGCACCAACCCAGAAGATAAGCGAGTACCCCTAATTTGCTAGCATCACCTATGAATGAATGATGATTCGAGTCAATCAACATTTTCCATATTTTGAACTCCTAAAGTGATCAACTTGTGGAGAATACAAACACAAATTTAAGTGACCCACAAACAAACATAGTAAGAGTATATAAACAAAAATGATATTTTAGGACATGGTCCATTAGTGGATTATTTACAAATCTTTGTCTTTTTCTTTGTCTCAACAATGATTAGATTATTAAGCCCATGTTTTTTTCTTTATATCAAGAACTTTTAATTTTTGTGTCGCCTATTATAGTGTTTGGCATAACTGGTTTAGTGGCGGAACTAGATTCTGGTTGTGCAACAGATCTTTTAAAATGGATACCGATGATGAATATTTCTCTAAGTTGTTCAGCTGGTTTTGTATTGATTCTGAGAGGAATGTTTTAGGTGTCGACATCATACCTGATAATCATCATGTCTTGGAAGTCTGCGTATTTCTAATATGGTGGTGCAGTGTCTTCTTTTATTCATTAAATTATACATGCTATTTGGATTATGCTGATATTGGAGATGGTTACTTTGGTGATTCAGTAATTTACAAGAACGATATGATGCATTACAACTTTGATGGTTGGCTTAGCTATATGTTCACTAGTTATATTGGTGTTTGTGCAACAGAACTTTGGATATAGATTCTAGTTGCGCTACAAATCTTCTTGGCATTGGGATATCCTATTATATGGTTTTCCTTTTTTACCCGTTAGAAATATACCCCTCGACAACTCGCTAACTATTAGCAACACATATTTCACAATAAAACTAGTAATACATTGATTCGTTTTAACCGAAACTATCATGATCAGCAACAATTTTAGCATATAATCACTAACATATCGATATTGTCATCAACGGAACTTAAAATACACAACTGTATAAAGCTCAATTCGTCACCAACAGAACTCTCCAAACAACGTATAACAAACTCCAACGACTTCTCCACGACTTCAACAACAATCAGTTTTACTGGCTCAACTACAAAACCAAAACACACATTAAAAACACCATAAAACACACACATCTATAAGAATAAAAATATATAAATAAAACCAATAACAAATCGAGTTAACAAAACAATCATAAGCAACAGGAAAAAAGGAATTAAAATTGAGTATTTGTTAGCCCTAATTTATCATGATCAATTTTGGCGCCTTGTTTTAGAATTTCGTAGAGTGTTTCAAGCCCTAATTTGTATGCCGGAGTGCAGCAGTGATTGGTGACTTGTCGAAGAAAAGAGTTTCGACTTAACTTTTGTCAACATGTCACTTCTTTGATCTAATTGATACAAGATTTCATCGTTAATTTGGTTTCTTTTCACAATGTTGTGATATTCGTGATTTAAGTGGTTTAAGATTTCATCTTTAACTTGGTTTGTTTTAAAACGAAATCATCAAGTTTGACAATTTTTATGATTTCTTCTTGATTTAAAATGGTATCAAGATTAAATCTATTAATTGTTTATAGTTTCGATACTTTGTAGAATAGTTTATTGTTTCTTGAAGTAGTACATGCAAATATTTAGTTTTCGTAGAATACGAGATAGGAGTAGAGCCCGGAACATTCTTAGGTTTTATACAATGTTTGTTGGAAAAAAGTTTGAGACTGCATATTAGCTAATTATCGATAAAAACATGTCAACATATTCTTTAGGATTAATGTTGCTCAGATTACTGTTTCTTGATTGTGTTTTGTGAGATCAATTTGTTTATAATTTAATATTATAAATCTTGAGTATAAAAGTATTTGAATAATTGTTTACTTAATGCTCATAATATCTGAGATTGTTGGATAGTCTTGAACTTAGCATCGGATTTACAATAAAGAGTGACATGTAGAACAAAAAATGAATAACTTGTTGACTGATTTGTATCATAAATCTAAATAAATTTGTTATAAAAGAACATGTTGTTACTAGATATTAAATACATTTTGAAAACTAATTGATTAAATAATTTGGTACAACACAAAACATCTGATATTGTTTGTGGTATATTATGAATAGAAACTTTTAACAAGTTGAAATGATTAAAATGGAACGTTGGTCAAATATGAAAATTCAGGAAAACAAATGGAGTGCAATGTTAAATGAAGTTACATTTTTTAATTCTTTGTTAAGTGTTTCAAAAGATACAAGTATAATAGAATGCATCGTTAGCAGCTGATTTTTAATAAATAATCTTCTTTTTTTCTTTTAGAAAATGGCTTTAGTGCATGGAAAAAATGATGTGATTCTTACAGATGTGCCGTTAATAAAATTGTTCCAATGTATGACGAGTCTACTGCTTTCATTATACAAAACCATGGGCTTAGGGACTTTTGTAAAATAACTCTTAGAAGACAAGGTGAGGAGTTGGTTGTAAGAAATGAGACACTTGAGGAGTTTACCAAACAAAGCAAATTTGTGTGTTGGTTGGATGGGTATATGTTGGTAAAGGAGGAGGAGGGGTCAAAGTTAAGTGTTATTGATGAGAGGACCAAAGTGAAAACATATCTTCCAAGTCCACCATCCAAGTCAACACATGAAACATTCACAATGTTATATGATGGTAAGGAAGGGAAAGAAGAGTATAAGATCATTCATGATTGGTAAATGAGTCATGAGGAGTGTATTATGGGGTCAATAAGAGTTGGATATGAAATACTAAGAATAGAAAATGATGATGTTGATTCTAAATGGGTAAGAAAGAGGGATCAAGATGGTTTATGGGACTGGGAAAAATACTTGAGTGAGCATGTAACTGTAAGCTCAAGATATGTGTACAGAGATGTTATGTCTCGCGACTTTATAGTGAAACTTAATAGTGAAACAGAGGAATTTACAAAAGTTAAGCTCCTTTCAAATAATGTGACATACCGTCTAAGTGAGGAGACTAAGAGGACTAGATTCCTTTTCGAATCTAGGCAAAATTTGGTTGTTTTATATGATATTGATATCCCCAAAACCACAAATGAAATCACCCAAACCAAAATGGCAAAAGCTTGCTTCTTTGTTCTCAGCCAAAAATCAAAGTGGAAACACATCAAGACAATGACACACAATGGACATTAGATGATATGATGAAAAAAAGAAGCAGTGAGAGCAATGCGATTTCCAATTGCTTCCATAATCTCAAGAAGATTTCTACTTTTCCAGAATTCAAAAGAATTCAATTGCTATGACCTCAAAGCTAAAGTTGTAAAACTAATAGAAGGAGTGAAGTATAAAGGTTACCACAAATGGGTTCCTCAAGTTCTGAGTTTCTCTTTTATGCAAAGTCGGGTTGAGAGGTTGAGAGAGCTGAAGAAAGAGAATAAGGATAGAAGAGAAGTGAAGAAGGTGTTTGATTTGTAAAGTATATTTGTTGCCTGAGAATAGTGATAGAGGAGCTTGACTGAAATTGTTACTACATAATAGTGATAAGAGAAATGAAGGTGTTGTTGAAATTGGTACTACTAGAGAAGTGATAAATAGTTTTGTTGTTTTTAGAAGTTTACTATTCATTTATTCTACTTTTATACTCATATATGTACTTGAAAACTTTTTGAAGTTACAAGTTTTGAATAATGTGTTTCTTTTGACTCTTGTGACTGAGAACAAAACCATGCATTTTAACCCAACCCAAACCATTTTTTACCCAAACATGCCTAAAAAGTCAAATATTTGATGCTTGTTTTGAGACTGTGAATGTGATGTATTATGGTTTGCATGTATCTATTTTCACCCAAACAAAAAAGTCAAACTATATATATATATATATATATATATATATATATATATATATATATACACACACACGTTAAGAGATACCAACCTAAACCATTGTTTGACTCACACATGAAGGTCAAACAATAAAATAGATCTTGAGGCTTGATAAGGATGGGGACGATGATGGTGTCATTGATGGTGATAGGAAACAAAGATTTGGTTTTGGGTGAAAAAGAAAAAGCCAGTGTGTTTTTCATCTATGGGTTGGTTACTCTACATTCTTTTATGTTCTCATCAAGACTAAGATTCAAACTTTTAGATGCTTTTCTTTAATCCAAAAATGGATTTTTGTAGCTTGCATACCTTCTTAGGATGCTTTAAATTCACAAACCTTTTTAGTTGCACCATATAAACGTCCTCACTAAGATGAACTCTTATAAAGGCGGTTTTAACAATCATTTTTCATATATTATAATCATGAAAGCAACAATGGAAAAAAGTATGATAATTGCTTTAATGATTGCGGCCAAATAGAAGGTCGCATCATTATCAAACCTTTCGCTATAAGGCAAGCTTTAAGTCCAACGAGGATATGAGTAGCATTAACAATGCAATTAGTATTCACCTTTAAAGCTTACTTCGTAGCGAAATGTTTCACTCAAATTCAAGGAATTGATTATGATGGACCTTTTATCAAGCGGCAAGCATTAAAGCAATTAGGATACTGATTCTCATCGTAGCTTTTCATAGTTATGAAACATGGAAAATGGATGTCAAAAACGCCTTCTTAAGAGCCCGCCTTAGCGAGGACACTTATATGGTGTTACAAAAAGGGTTTGTAAATCCAAAGCATGTTAAGAGGGTACGTAAGCTACAAGATTAATTTATGGATTGAAAAAGCATCCAAAAGTTAGAATCTTAGATTTAACGAGAAAAACAAGAAATTTCGTTTTTGCTCAAAAACAAGATGAGCCATTTATTTACATCAGAGCAATTATATACCAAAGTTGAAAGACGCTAAATGTTAAAGGAAAATGTTTTGCCATGAAAGATCTAGAAGAGGTTACCTAGGCCCTTAGAATCAATATATACGAAGATATATCAAAGTGGCTAATTGGCCTAAGTGAAAGTACATATGTCGAAAAACATTTAAAGAGATTTCATGTGGAAGACTTTAAACGTGGAGCCTCACCCTTGGGGGATAATGTGACCTCGAGAAAGTCTCAATACCCCATTACACTTCAAGGAAATAAATCATGCATAAAGTTTAGTATGCTTCGACTATGGGTTTACAAGTAATTGGATTATGATGAGCTTAGTGTATGATACTATGGGTTCCTAAACTTGATATATGGGTTTACAAACTTGATCAAGATGGCACTCCATCTCTTTTAAACTTTGATCAAGTAAACTAGCCTGATAGCTCAGTTTGTTTTTTGGAGATACTTGATGTTGACAAGCACCTTCGTACGCGGAAAGAAGTTCCTTATTTTAAGTCAGTAGTGGTTGAAATGCCTTTTAAGACCGATAAACACAAGGGGATTATAAATAAATCAATCATTCTATTAAGTTTGACGTTAATTTAGATCCTACCACTAAGTTGAAACTATAATGGTATGGGTTTGGATATTTGCTTAAGAATCGTAGTTTACCCGAGTTGAGCAAAGAAAAATTTGGGCAGTATACTTAAATTGATCATCGAAGAAATTACTAACAAAGTTGAGGCCATTATGGTTAAAGAAGTTGAGACTAACATAGGAAAATTGTTTGTGTATACAAGCAAAAGTTTGAAACCAAAAGTGCCACATCTAAAACCACATGTAGTCAAAGTACATCTTTAACTTGTCGTGGTAATGATTTCTTGCATGGGTTTTTATAGCATGATATAAATAAGACATGTGAAACTGAAGACGAGTCTAAAAGATATCTTAAGGAGCCACGTAATTAACTTTGAAATACCTTCTTGGTAGAGACTAAATAGTCCAAGATTTCCATTGTTTAAAGGATGTCAAAAGGTAATAAATTTTTAGTTTTAATCAATGTCTTATTATACACTTTAGAAAAACCCATATCGATCCACGTTTGACCATTGCATCGTATTTGGCATTTAGTACATACTGTCGTATTTTAGAATTTAGACACATATGACATCGTTAGCCCCCCGCATTGACATGCACTAAGACCGAGTCAGGAAATCACTTAAAAGTTATAAACATGAATGAATTAGATCTTATACAACTAAGAAAACAAATCTGCTTAGAACAAACAAAAGAGAACAACTCGGACAAAGCATACTCTGATGATTCATACTACCAGATATCGGCTGCAACTACAAACATATCTCAGACAAAACAGCTGCTATCCATGTTCACCTTTATTCACAAATTTTCAATATTTTTATAACACTTGAAAAGTCATAAAGGGATAAAACCCACCACACAACCTGGACCTCTTTTCCGCAAATAAGCCACAGTCAAACAACCCACACAAAAACCTGCAATCTAAGGGGTAATCTCCTTTACCCAAAAAAAACCTGCAATATAATGGAAAATAGCAAAGGATTCTGATTAAACACATGAAATTCGCAAAGGGGTTTCATTCCAATTAGAGGAAACTTTGCGAATTAGAGATTTTTTTGAATTGAAGGTTTTCTCGCATCATAATTTTTATCTACTTAGGGATGAATCATGAATAAAGATTCGAGTCCGGTAAGTTTTATTCATACAAAAATTATGTTAATAAAGATTAAATTTTGAATTAATGTTTTTTTAATTAGGGTTTTGTTTGAATTGGGTGATTTTTTCGAATTGGAGGTTTTCCCGAATTAGGGTTAGTTATGAAAATTTAGGGTTCCATGTTTCGTATGACATGTATAAATTAATCCAGTTATATGTTAAGATGTTAGCTCCTTGTTTGAGATATTGTTGGTAGTGACCAACTGGGCATTGGCTCACTTGGTATCATTCCCACACCACAAACGTTTAGTTTATCGGTCAAAGGAGGGCTATTTGGATATTGGCGTTGGTTAGATCCTAACTCCTGACTAATTAGGCCAACTGGGATATGTGCCAATTGCCTGGGGCCGAGTCCTTGGGGAAGGGTCTAGTTGGTATCAAAAGATGCATGGGATCAAGGTGATCCTACTGTTGTATACCTTTTGGATTGCTGGTTGTGCACAGGGTCAGTGACCCTCTTTTGGCCTTAATGGAACGAGAAGGGGTAGTCCATACCCATGATTTAGGCTTCAAAGGTAAAAGGTGGAAGGGTAAACCTCAAAGTTAAACTTGTAAACAAACTTCAATGTTGCTGGATATATGTGTTTTGAAAGCACTAATTTTGGTCAAAGGCGCGAACAATATGTTAATGATTATGATATGATGTTTAGTGTAGTCTACAAACCTACACTACTTGTGTGAGCAGAAGTTGGAAGTTATTTCAGTTTCATTGTATCTAGTATACATGATTGTTGTCAGGCTATATGCTCTTTGATTTAATATTTTGTAAAGCTTAACTTTTTTTTTGGTTTCAACTAAACTAGCAGTTATTTACTTACTAGCTTAAAGATCCGTGGACTCACGGGGTATTTTAAAAAATTTCTTATGTAAGAAGTAAGATATATATGAAAGAAATAATCGAACGTAAACATGTTCAGTTAATATATGAAAGAAATAATCAGAGAGAATACGTGAATTATTCGATAAACATTTGAGTTTGTAACAGTTATAATAACAAACGTTCATGCAATTTCATCTTAAACTTTGACCATTTTGAATAACAAATAACATTTGTGAGCGCTAATCAAGTTAACATCCAATGTTCATCCCGTGAACACCTAATAGTCAATAAAAGATGCAAGTAAAAGTAGATTGTGATGAATATGAAATTGTAACTGATTGTAGAAGAGTCTAGAATAAGAATCAATTAATGGTAGGTTTTGAATGCGTTTTGAATATTATACAAAAACTGTTAATGTTTTTAATGCATGTTTTTAATGATGGTGCAATATGATGTTATAAATTTGTGGTTAGTTAAGGTAGTCCACATAAGAAAATTTAATAGGATAATTAATACTTGTGCTTTAAAAGATTTTAAAAAGGCTTACATTACATATATTTAAATTTAAATTTAAATATATTTAATTTAATTTAATATATTATAGATATAAATATAATATAGATATAGATGATTCGAAACAAAATTAGATTGATTATTTAAAAACAAATGCATCAAAGTAGACGGGTTTCAATCAAAGATCAATTTAAATTAAATTATCAGGTTTACGTCTTAAACATAAAAATAATCGGGAATAATATAAATCAAATGGATTTCAACAAAATTGAAACTTACATTGATTATTTGGTCGAATCAAGGTTAAGTGAATCATTGTAGATTGACCTGTGAATTTTGCAAAATAAAAAGTAAGAATAAATTTGTTGAACTTATATCCAAATCACAACAACATGTAATACATGTATGACTGAATATGTTGCTTATGTATTTGTTTTTAAATAAGTTTTAGAGATAGATTGGTTTAAATAGGTGTTAAAGAGAGATTGTTTAAGAATATAGAATTGTAACTGATTGTAGAAGATTATACAAGAAGAGTCAATTAATGGTAGGTTATGAATGCATTTTGAACATTATACAGCATTGATGTTAATTGAAACTGATGGACGTTTTTAATGATGGTGCAATATGGTGTTGTACATTTGTGGTTAATTAAGGTAGTCCACATAAGAAAATTTAATGAGGTAATTAATTATTATGCTTTAAAGGGTTGTAAAAAAACTTATTTTATTACTTAGTATAGATATAGATATAGATATAGATAGGTGTTAAAGAGAGATTGTTTAAGAATATAGAATTGTAACTGATTGTAAAAGAGTGTAGAAGAAGAATCAATTAATGGTAGGTTATTAATGCGTTTTAAACACTATACAGCATTGAAGTAATTGAAACTGATGGACGTTTTTAATTATGATGCAATATGGTGTTGTACATTTGTGGTTAATTAAGGTAGTCCACATAAGAAAATTTAATGAGATAATTAATTATTGTGCTTTAAAGGGTTGTAAAAAAACTTATTTTATTACTTAGTATAGATATATATAGATATAGATATAGATATTTAAATTTAAATTTAAATATTTTAATTTAATTTAATATATTATAGATATAAATATAGTATAGATATAGATGATTCGAAACAAAATTATATTGATTATTTAAAAACAAACGCATCAAAGTAGACAGATTTCAATCAAAGATCAATTTAAATTAAATTATCAGGTTTACGTCTTAAACATAAAAATAATCGGGAATAATATAAATTAAATGGATTTCAACAAAATTAAAACTTACATTGATTATTTGGTCAAATCAAGGTTATGTGGATCATTGTAGATTGACTTGTGAATTTTGCAAAATAAAAAGTAAGAATAAATTTGTTCAACTTATATCCAAATCACAACAACATGTAATACATGTACGACTGGCTATGTTGCTTATGTGTTTGTTTTTAAATAAGTTTTAGAGATAGATTGGTTTAAATAGGTGTTAAAGAGAGATTGTTTAAGAATATGGAATTGTAACTGATTGTAGAAGAGTGTAGAAGAAGAATCAATTAATGGTAGGTTATGAATGCGTTTTGAACATTATACATCATTGATGTTAATTGAAACTGATGGACGTTTTTAATGATGGTGCAATATGGTGTTGTACATTTGTGGTTAATTAAGATAGTCCACATAAGAAAATTTAATAAGATAATTAATTATTATGCTTTAAAAGGTTATTCTAAACTGTGTTTTATTGGAGTTTATAGATATAGATTTGTTGTTATGGATAAATAATTAAATATGAAATGGATGTCCATATCTTTTTTTAACGGCAATTTTTCTATCTCACAAAGATGTCCATATCTCTTAGTATTAGTAGTTATCTTTATTAGAGTATTATATTTTCTAGAATACACATTTTGTAACTATATATATACATACCCCTAGTGTGGGATGAATAATACAATTCTTAATTCTCTCTATCTTCTATTGTTTATTGTTTTACAATACGTTATCAACACGCTCTAAACTTTTTGATTTTGAATTCGAGGTACGTGTCATGTTTTTTTTAATTCGAGGTCCGCTCTGAACTTTTTGTTTTACTGCATATGCTATTTATACCGAATCATATGTACGTCAATACTTGTATGTTTGTTTATAATCTATGTTTGTTTAAAATCCTAACACCATTCGATTCGTTAATACACAGTCATTCAATAATTTAATATAATATTTATATGATTTAATTTTGATAGTTTATGCTTTGATCAACTAATTTTAAATCATAAAGATGACACATAACATGTTTTTGACTTGACACATATAGATTTGCTTTTTTAAAATTGTTTTTTGATTGCTTTTAAGTTGACACGTATAGCTAATGAACTATTATTTGATGCACCTCATATTCGTCTTTTATTTATTCAATCTTTTGACATATTATATTATTTGCTTTTAAGATTTAATAGTTTATGAACTATTGTGTTAAATAATTTATGAACTGTTGTTTCATGCATTGTTATTAACTTTTTGTCGTATATCATATTTTAAGGATAATTTAGTCTTATTCCTACATCCAACTGAACATGCAACGTTATAACTTATATGTTTTATAATTGTTCTAGTTTATATTTTGAATTTTGTTTGTTGATTATGTTATACATGCAATAATTTAGTTTTAAACGTTGTATACTTATATGTGAATATTCATCTTCACTCTACTTTAATGTTTATCAAGTGACTTGGTTTTATGTTTTATACGTAAGTTTTTCGTGTACGAGCCATACTTTTATATGTGCTTGGTAACGATTTAATTGCTCTATTGAATTCCATGTCTATACGGGTTTTATTTTATTATCATGTTGTGCTATGATGTACTTTCAGATTTCCAAAGGTATACTCTTATTTTATTTTTCTCGTATCTATTTAACAACGTCAACGTCAGTTATGCACAATATTGGTAATTTGGTTCCACTTCTATTTTGGTTGCATCTTCTATTTAATTTATTGGTTTTATAATTATTACACAACTTTAAATCTTATAGTCATTAAAAACCAAAATACCTACGTGTATATATATGCTTGATTGGTGAAGATTAACTAGAATGTGATGATGATTATAGGTCACGAATATTTGCCTCTTACCATTATAATATTGCAAATTGATCTAAAAAAATAAAATTTGTGGTACTTTGTTAATATATGTTGGATGGTTGATTTGTTTTCTTTGTTTTTTTATGTTTGCATCTTTAACTTAAAATTTTCATGCACAATTAGCCTATGTCTTTTATAAATGTTATGATTCTTAAAGGTACTTCGTTGTTTTAAATCTGATTGATTAGGAAATTTATGTGTATATTTTAAGCCAATTACTATATAAACCTTTGAGTTGATAAAAACTTTGATTGGACCTCTAAACTAGCGGATTATGCTTTAAAATACCATCAGGGGTATTTCACGTTATAACTTATAAGTTTGTTATACTGTAACACTTGAATTTACGAGGCATTGAGACATGTGCGATGCACACGGGTTATGTCTAATTTTTGATTGCGTAATGTTTATGTGAAATGTTGATTGCGTTTGGATAAAGTATGCTAACTTAGGAAACATAGTATGCTAGCTTATATACGACATAGGCAAAAGAAGACATCGAAAGAATATACATTACCCTATGAATGATAAAGTTGCGTACTTAAGTATTTTTCCCTAGTGTACTTTGATTGATTTATCAACTATATCTACATTCAATGTAGACTAAGTAATAATTTAGCAATGAAATGAATTATTGCTGAGGTATGACATAGAATTGATATTTAATACAAATGTGGGCTTGTGATCCTGTAAATGTCTAATAAGTGGGTGTTCAGACTTCTTTTCGGGTGTTTGGCAGCAGGTGTAGGTCTGCAAATTGTAGGATCTGCGCTCTGCCACTTTCATCGATCATCATTGTTTTATGCTTATAAGTTATAACTATAAACGAAAATTGTATACCTGAGCTTTAACTCCATTCACAACTTTTATATTGGAACCGTAAAAAGGATTGTTAGATATGTCCTTAAGAACAGCTCTTCTCTTAGCATGGACAACATGACCAATATCATGGCATATTGGCAAATGATGCCCGCTTGGTTTTTTGATGAAGAGCCTGATATTGACAATGGGAGTTCTTCGTGTGAGTTTTGGATGCTTTGTATCCTTTTTTAGCGTAAAAGGTTTCAAGTTATACGAATTCATTACCATTATTGACAAAGTGCAAACTGCAAGAAAATACAATGCACTATTCACATTTTTACACACCATAGTTGCTATTTACTACCAACGTATGAAACTTGTTGCGAAAGATGGTGTAAAGAATCGTAAATTACATTGAATGCTTAAAATTTTAGAAAGTTGTATACATCACTAAAAAGTGAATATTATAGCCTTTTCTTGCTGTCTCATGTACCGCTTAAGTTAGGTTTAGGTTTTGATTGATCCATTGTGGCAGCCTTAACATACATTTCTAGTGTGACAATCCGTCATTTCAGATCATTTTACGACTTCATATATTCAATTATTTATTTTTAGACTTTTAAGCGTTTACTTTTAATTTTTATCGTTAAGTTAAATCGTGTAAACTAAAAATCAACATTCAACGTAAGCGGGCATCAAACAAATAAAAGTTTACGTCAAGTAAGTGTTATATAATTATTAAGATGATAATTATTGACTTTTCACTTTTTATTTTTATTCGTTACGTAAAACGTCTACGTTTCGCAATAAAACACATTCATGCATGCATGGAAACCCATAAACCCACCTATACTTTAACAAATACCCACTATTATACCCAATACCCAAAAACTAATTCATTCCTACCCATTTTATGACTCTTAGCGGTGTATAAGCTTCAACAACACCAACACATTTAAAATTAAATCCTTAAATCATCCACTAATAACATAAACAAGTTTATTCATTATCCAAAGGATCTAAACCCTAAAGTTAAACACCAACTTTGTCTCCTACCCACTCTCCTGCTCGGCTAGAATTAAGGAAAGAACAAGGCATGCTTAAGTTTCCATCTAATCATTCTTACACAAGACATGTTTTGTTTACAATCTTACCATGCTTTCTTACACTATAGTATTAAACAATTCTATAAACCCTAACCCTAACCATGCCAAAAACCGTCCACTTTCTTAACCATTTGATGGTTTGAGTTAAGTGGTATTCTTGCAAGACTTATGCTATAAATACTAACCAAAAAGTAATAAACTCTCACACTTAACATTTGCAAGCAAAAACTCAAACATATTTCCTCTCTTTGTTCACTCAACTCACGGCTCAAACACACCACCTAAAACATTTCATAGTTTTTGATTTCACAAAGATACAAGCATACAAGGTTTATTATTAGTGATATCCAAGGTGTTACAAGGTAATTTGGAAGCATGGTTGGTAATTAAACAAGGGTTTAAATTCAAGAGGAAGCTACGGTTTTTCAAGTGATAATTAGGGTTTTCTTGTTAAGTATTTAGGCTAAATACTTGGGTTGATTTGTGGGTTATCTTCATTCATCTTCATTAACGTCTACACAAACCATAATCTTTTTGATTACTTCATTTTCATATTTATATAATGTTTATATTGTTAATCACCGTCTAGGTTTATTTTAGGGCAAATCGCATAAAAAGGTACCCATCTTAGGCTCAATGTCAATTAAAGGTACTCATCTTTTTTTTTTCTCAATTTAAGGTATCGATCTTTGTTTTTGTTGCAACGTTAGGCAATTAACATGTTTTTCGGTTACATTTCTAACGATCGTTATTTTATTATTGCGTCGTTAGTCCTTTATATGATTTTGTTAAAAAATATATATTTTCTAGATCTGACCCGTCCAAAACGACCCTTTATATCACATTTTCACGACTCGGGTTCTAAAGAGATTTTATGTGAAACGACGTTTCGGACAACTATTTAGTTTTAACCGAGACCTGAATCTCAACAGAAAATGACCAAAATGCCCTTACGGGATTCTGCTGGAACTGGAAGGAGTTGATTTGTTGAAAGGAAATCATACAACAAACCTTTACACCATCAATCTCCATGAAATGGCCTCTGCATCTCCAATTTGCCTCATGGCTCGTGCTACGTCTACCAAGTCGTGGTTATGGCATCAACGTTTATCCCATCTCAACTTTGACACCATAAATGACCTCGCTAGAAATAATCTTGTCACCGGTCTTCCAAAATTCAAATACCATAAAGAACATCTTTGTCCCTCTTGTGAGCAAGGAAAAAGCAAAAGAGCATCTCATCCACCCAAACCTGTTCCAAACCCTAAGAAAAGGTTACACCTTCTTCATATGGATTTGTGTGGTCCAATGAGAATTGCTAGCATAAATGGAAAGCGGTATGTTTTGGTGATTGTGGATGATTACTCTCGTTACACTTGGGTTTACTTTCTCATATCAAAGGATAAAGCACCATAAGTGATTAAAACATTTTTGAAGCGAATCACTGTCCTTTTGCAAGCTCCAGTCATTATAGTAAGAACCGACAATGGTACTGAGTTCAAGAATTAAGTGCTTCAAGCATACTTTAATAGTGTTGTCATCTCTCACCAAACGTCCTCTGTCAAAACACCTCAATATTGATTTTCTCTCATGGAACGAAGAAACCGGACGTTAGTGGAGGCTGCTAGAACAATATTGATTTTCTCTCGTGCACCGTTATTCTTATCGGCTAAAGCGATTGCTACTGCGTGCTACACTCAAAACCGCTCCATTATTCACCGTCGATTTAACAAAACACCATATGAGCTCATTAACGGCAGAAAATCAGATATCTCCTTTCTTCATGTATTCGGGGCTCTCTGTTATCCCAAGAATGACCGTGAAGATATTGGGAAGCTTGGTGCAAAAGGTGATATTGGCTTTTTCATTGGTTACTCTGCTGATTCCTGTGCTTACAGAGTTTACAACCGAAGGACACAGAAAATCATGGAGACAATGAATGTGACATTTGATGAGCTTTCAGCTATGGCTTTTGAACAAAGCAGTTCAAAACCCGGGCTTCAAAGTATGAATTCTGGATAAATCAGTTCAGGACTCGATCTTACTTATGCTTCGTCAACAATAACAACGCAAAAACCAACTTAAGGTGATTTGGATTTACTGTTCGAAGCTATATATGATGATTATCTTGGTGGTCAACCGTCAGCTGCTAAAACAACTGCTCCAGATGCTCAAGCACCTCCAGTTCTTCAGAATACAACGACATCTACAACAATAGCAGACTCTGCTCTGACACTAACAAATTCATCACCTCAAGCTCTAAATACTCCAAACACTTCACAAGATGTTAACGAGCTCGAAACACAACAACAACATGTCCAGCAACAAGATAATGAAGCCCTACTCCATCTTGAAATTGTTGCTGATAATGTTCCAAATGCTATGCTCGATGGGAATCAGTTTGTCAATCCCTTTGCTACTCCATCCACAAGTGTTGCTGAATCATCATCTTTACAATATGTGGATCCATCGAACATGCATACGTTTTATCAACCATACCCTCATGAATATCAATGGACTAAGGATCACCCTCTGGAATAAGTAATAGGAGAACCCTTATGACCAGTTTTGACAAGAAATCAACTCCGATCTGATGGTGACATGTGCATGTAGGCATTATCTGTAAGCACTATAGAACCGAAAAATGTCAAAGAGGCTATGACCGACCCTACATGGATTGAATCAATGCAAGAAGAGCTTCTCCAATTCAAAAGGCTTAATGTATGGGTGTTAGTTCCTCTTCCGGATAACATAAATCCCCTTACGTTAAAATGGTTATTCAAAAACAAGCACGATGAAGAGAAGACGGTCATCCGAAACAAGTCTCGTCTGGTTGTGAGAGGGTACCGCCAAGAGGAAGGATTAGATTTCGAAGAATCCTTCGCTATGGTTGCTAGAATGGAAGCTATCATGATATTTTTAGCATATGCTGCACACAAATCATTCACTGTGTTTCAAATGGACGTGAAAACTGCATTCTTGCATGGTACGCTAAAAGAAGACGTGTACGTGTGCCAACCTGAAGGTTTCATCGATGCTGATCATCCAAGCCATGTCTAAAAGCTAAAGAAGGCATTATACGGGCTAAAGCAAGCACCAAAGGCTTGGTACGACGAATTGTCAAAGTTTCTCCTACATAATCACTTCTTCAAAGGCACTATTGATTAAACGTTGTTTATAAGACGCTTCGACGATGACATCTTAGTGGTACAGGTCTATGTTGATGATATTATCTTTGGTTCTACACACCCTAGGTATACCCAACTATTTTCTGACCTCATGAAAAGCCGCTTCGAAATGTCGATGATGAGGGAAATGACGTTTTTCCTTGGTTTACAAGTTAACCAATCCCCTCGTGGCATCTTTATAAACCAGTCCAAATATGTGCTTGAAATCCTTTAAAAATATGGAATGGAATCTTGTGATCCCGTTGGTACTCCAATGGAGATCAAAGATAAGCTTGACCTAGATCAAAATGGGTCTCTAGTCGATGCAACGAAATATCGTAGCATGATTGGTGCCTTAATGTATCTTACGTCAAGCAGACCAGACATTGTACATGCTACTTGTTTATGTGCTCGGTACCAGGCTAAGCCAACCTAGAAGCACCTCAAAGAGGTTAAAAGGATCTTTCGTTATCTCCGGGGAACTATTAACATGGGTCTTTGGTATACGAAGGATTCTGGGTTTGAACTAACCGGATTTTCAGATGCTGATTATGTGGGATGTAAAGACACCTTCAAGAGTACTTTTGGTGGAACTCAATTCTTAGGTGAAAAGCTGGTTAGCTGGTCCTCAAAGAAACAAGACTATACAACGCTGTCAACCGAGGAAGCAGAATATGTGTCTCTATCCGCTTATTGTGCCCAAGTCCTTTGGATGCGGACACAGTTAACGGATTATGGCTTTCAATACAACAAAATTCCTATCTATTGTGATTCAAAATCAGCCATAGCCATATCCTGTAACCCGGTCCAACACTCAAGAACCAAACACATCATTGTCTACTACCATTTCATCAAGGAGCACATTGAAAAGGGTACGATTGAACTGTATTTTGTCAAGACGGATTACCAATTGGCCGACCTCTTCACTAAAGCACTTCCAGCAGATCGATTCAACTATTTGGTTCATCGCCTTGGTATGCGCAGTTTATCTCCTCGGGAAATAGACCGTCTTGCAAAATCACAGTAATTCTCTGTATATATCCTATCAGAAAACAAAATATAAAAATATAAAACCTATAAAAGCAAAATACAAAATCAGAAAATTTCAAAAAAAATACAAAAATATTCTTCTCGACATGTCTCTTGGGATCGATAATATTTGCGCACTTAGAAATGTTGATTAATATTAACACGGGTGCATAAATGAAGTTCGAGCGAGAGTTCCAAATGCTTTCAAAACATGTCTCTTCAAATTTTTCTCTACGACTTCTAAGTAAATGTCAGCTTAGGACTCGGACTTCAAAGAAAGGAAAATGTTCATTTATGTCCATTTGTCCTAAACAACGGGAAGTTCACACCTTCTCGGTCTTGAGCAATGTCATATAAACATTCAAATTTTTGAATGCTCAAGAGAAGCACTAAGGAAATGATAATTCATAAGATACATCTGAAATAATTTTCTTGTTGAGCACAATTTTTCAAGATATTCTCAAAAAAGAAAATTTCAAATTCTTTTAAAATTGTGTGCTCAACAAACTCTCACTCCAATCTTTCATTGAGGGGGAGTATAATAATATGACTCATTCTGCATGCACTCCTGTTCTCCTAAGACTTAGTTAGGCTAATGTGGATTACGGACATTAATTTATTTTTAATTCACTAATTGTCAAAAATTGTAATCACATATGCAATTTTTGAGGGGAAGAATAGTGATTAAAATGTGATCAATAAGGACTAATAACGGATACGATCTTCAATCTATAAGTGCGTTCCCAAACCTCGCATGAGCAAAACTCTTTCATAATATGATGCATATGTGTAGGGGGAGTTTTTTTGGTAACTCTGGAAACTCTCAATGTGTCTGAAATGATTTCTCAGACACGTTGACTTGATTTTTCAATGGTTTTTATGCTACAATTGGATATATCCAAGACGACCAACTGTTGTTCTTAAGGTGTTATAAGGGTTAAGGTGAGAATTTATGTTCCATGATCCAGAGCCAGATCGGAGGATTACCAGAATAAACTCTACTGCTAGTGTAGAAGTCTAAGGTGATGATTTGAAAAAAGGAGTAATGTGAGTTGGGATAGAATGTTATCCAAGGCATGAGTTATCTCACAGAACAATGTTCCTAACAAGATGCAGATGAGGACGCGTTGGTTTAAACATTGAATAAGTTGAAGAATGTAAAAGAATGAATGGATAAAGGGTGTAAAGAAGAAGCCGCCTCTACCTTAGGCAGAACCGGGTAATGCATAATCTATCGGTAATCAAAAAGATGATTTCTGTTATTGAAGATAAGTTATCTTAAACACCAATGATGTTACTCAAGCACACCCATCCCAGCCACTCAGATTCTCTCTCAAAAGAAGTTTGCTTCTCATTTCCACGGAGATAACACATTTCTATCAGCTTTCTTATTCCGAGATTGTTGATATTGAAAAGGTGGCAGTCTGCTCCAGCCTCCGATCACCAAATATCAAATGTGCACTTATAGAGTCTAGAGCCAACGAGATCCATCAAAAATCTCATTAGGACACATTCCATGACAAACACTGGTGGAACATCATTAAGTTCACAAGCTATTAACAAGAGTCCTACACATTATCCTTGTGATTCTGCCAGAACATCAGAGTGATACTCTTTAGTACTCACAATGACGATGGAAATCCTGCTTGAGCCAACATCAAACAAGCTCTCGGTAGGTGACTTGCGAGATTCTATATGAATCAAGCTTGTGTCAACTGGATATCAGAAATGGTCCAGTATATGAATTAACGACTCAATCAGTCAGAAAGTAACTAACTGATTCACTCTTACCGTGTTGTCTGCTTTGAGACGCTCCGGTACTGAGAACAAGCAAGTACGGTAACTCTAATGCAATCACGTTAGAGGATCCAATACTTTGAGCTGAAAACCCTGTCAAGGAGATTCTTCTAAATTGAATCTACCTGATCACAGGTACAATATCTATACTGTAAAATGATCCTCACGGATCTGGAGGTTAACCGAACTCAAGATGAATGACAAAGCCAAATTTATCTTTTATTGCTAACTGTCTTATTTCATGATTAGACGACGGTGTTGCAGCCTCATTCCAGCGGAGTCAAGATTCAAGACCTCAAGCTCAATCGACAAAGAAAAATTCACGATGAAAGCTCAAGTTCAAAAAGAAAATGTCTTCTGCAAATCTCTGATGTGAAACACTTCCTCAATAGGAACACTATCTACAAGATTACTATGCAATAACAAAGATACACCTTACAAGTGGATCAAGTACTACTTCTTCCATTATGTGGTATAAGTAATCATGGCAAAGAATATATTGAGGAAGACTGTTAGCAAGCTTTCAAGACCTTGAGCATAAAGGTGACGACACAAGATCGCAAGGTGGCAATAAGATTCAAGGATAAAGATTTCAAGATCTCAAAAGTAAAGATCAAGTCAAGGCTAAAGACCAAGATATCAAGACTTTGTTAAAAGATATTGAGTCAAAGATCAAGATCCATGATCACAAGTATGCAAATGGAATGTCAAAAGGAATTCCCAAGAATACAAGGCTCCAAGACTCAAGATGTCACAAGAAGGATACACAATTGAATGACCACCCCTTAGGGGAGATTGTTAGCCTTGATTATATTAAAGTGATGGTCATTATATACTCCCGAGCCTTGTATAGGAGAACGTAGTCTTACAGGAATTCAAGTAAGCTAATTGGGCCTAGGTGTCGGGCAAAAAGCCCACGTGTAATAGGATCCAGCCCAATCTTGTCTCATGTATAAATACCCCTTCACCTCCCAAGGTGAAGGGTGTTGCTTGAACTCTTTTCTTTCTATCAAAGTAACCAAACTTTTCTTTTCTCTTTTTCTTTCTTCTTCAATTCGTCCCACCATCTTTCTTTTCTTTCTCTTTGATTCTCTTGTGTTATGGATGTGATATGATAGTGTAACAAATATTGCTTTAATATTATAAATTTAACAAAGACTTTTAGGTGGTGATGTAACTCTATAAAATTATATGTTGTATTTATTCAAGTACATTATACTCATACGACCTATAAATTAATTAGGTTGTATTCGAATTTCCCGAGACGATTTACATATTTGATTTATATAATCAATTCATTCACCAGAAATGAGTTCATAGCCCTATTTTATACAATTACAATGATTTACAACAATTGGGGTGAGAAACATGCATTGTTTTACATATTAGACGCAAGTACACTTTTAAACAAGATTACGTGTTTGCCTAAGTAGCGATAACCCACTGAGCCCATTATCATGAACTGTCAATTACCTGGTGTAAGCGCGAATGTTATAAATATATCTATTTAGGATTGACGTCCCCATTCGGGTGAGTATCGCTCACTAGTTTCGGCGGTACCGAACTAACGGACGTATACCATGTCGGATTTAGGATGTTGCGGGTTGAACATCTACACGGGCAATGTTGGCAATTTATATTGCAATTCATACATGTTGAGCTTCAGTGTCATGAGATTAGGGAAACTGCATTACATTTTGGGAATATTTGTTATGTATTAAAATCTTTATATTTTCAAGGATGAACAAGTTAAGCTTTGAGCTTTGTAACAAACAATTTCATTAAATCCAATGTATCATTTTCAAACGACTCATTTAGAAGTCGTTCTCGTATATCTTGTGCTATTGATCTATGAAGTAACACTCCCAGACCCTTATTCCGTTGCAACCCAATTTGGGGGTGTTACATCCAGATGTCCTTTTTTATAATGTTTCTGACAACGTATGGAACGATAAAATTATATAACATTCTGAATACATGGCATTCTGGATGGTGGACTTTAAAGTTTGCTATATTGATTATCGCCATAGTGGTTTTGTTCTTCACCCTATCTGATTATGTTCATTTATATGGTAAATTAATAAACTTACATGAACCTATAAACATCTAATCTCTAAGTTTCTTGTAGGTGAACTTGCTCGAGTTTGTGCGGGGTAATCTTCTATACTTACTTTTTAATGGAGTGTTTAAAGTTCTCATGAAAATCAGCTCATAACTAAAACGACTTAATCTATGATTCAGGATCTTTCTCATTTTAGAGCTTATAAATGTGTAATCGAGTTCATAGCATGGTGGAATGCTTACGGGATGCCTGATGAAAGAAAGAAGCAAATGTCTGATTTTTTCTCTTATTTTTCTAATCATCAAAGTCGCAAATATCCTACATTTTGATGTGTTTTGTAGCTCGTCTTGTGGATTATTCATGACAACACTCTTCTATATGGCCTTGTTAAGTGAGATCATTATGATGTATGCAATGTATGCATCTAAACCTTCAAGCACTCTCAACATATTGTTCATCACAAGGACAACAATTTTGCTTCTTGTCATGATGGTTATATCCTTGCATTCAAAGGTATACATGTTTCCAATACCATCTTACAACAAAAAGTTCTTGTATGTTATCAGAGACTCTAAATAAAGACGAAAAAAAGACATAGTAATGAAGCTAATACCCTTTATTTAGCAAGCATATAAAGATATGTTACTATGTCTACTTATTTTTTACCATCATAACAAATAAAACTTATAATACCTTTATTGTCGAGCTGCTTCCACGTCCTTCTTTCGCTTGGCTTCAAATTTAGTTTCGACCTCAGTTCGCACTTCAGTATTTGCTGTTGTTATTTTAAGACACAAAAAAACCACTCAACATTTTCGTTTAACATCAATCATATTTGGATAATTAAACCCTAAAAATCATCAAATCAAAGACGAAGCTTAACATGTATAACCACTCAGGGGTATGCCTCATTCTCTTCCCTAATAGGAGGCAACCTAGTAATATAGGAAGTACCAAAGCAGGAGTCTTACCAGAACCAATCCTGACAACAACAATCACGTCTCTTTGCTGCAACCTAAGCGGAATAGTAGCCATATGAATAGGCGAAGGCGTCTTATACCCGACTCTATCAACCGGGTATAAATGAGACTGAATAGATGTCATGTTGTATCTGAATAGATGTCATGTTGTAACTCCAAACACTTCATCTTTAGGTCCATGGTTAATATACTGCTCATTAAATGATCGTAGGAACACTTCATCTTCATTGTAACTCCAAACACTTCATCTTCATTGTAACTCAAAACACTTCATGTTTAGGTCGATGGTTAATACTGCCCATTAAATGATCGCAGCCACATTTCATCTTCAAGTCGATGGTTAATTAAAATGACCATCTATTAAGAGGACCTCCACATACTTTATGAAGACTTCCATAATAAATTAGAGTACTGAATCTTTAGATATAATAAATGTAAAAGTAGTACGTTGATTTGGCATTTTGGTGTCGAGTAGTATATATCTCGGTATTTGCTTATGTAATTTAATTGTTGTCAATTTGTTGCAATGTAGCTTGTTATTATTATTATGAGAGTTTAATTTTATTAGTTATCAGTTCGTAAGAGATTATCTTGTGAGCTTTGTTTAGCTAGCTTGTAATGTGCTTTTAATCCTATATATTGTGTGGTATGATCATTTTCATGTCGTCGGCTACTTTTGTTGTACAATTCGAAAGACAAGAATTAGATTAATCTTAGTTATGTTTGTTTTATGTGAATATCGTATGACACATTTCTTTAGTTACATGTTTATTTAACGTGTATAATGTTACATTATGATATATGTGTGTTAAGAAGATTGTGCAACTTGTATTAATTGGCATGACCGGTTAAACCGTCTCGAGTCAACGATGATACGAAAAATTTAGAAGAATCATGAGTTTCTTCAAAGATGATTTTGATTATTATTCTCAATGAGGCGTTCATACCAGTGTCTTGCACCGGACTTGTTTTTGAGAAAAAATAAACTTTTACTTATGTGAACCATCGTATAACTTCATACATGTGCCTTGCACCTGCACCTGTGCGTATAACTTCATCTCGTCATCACTTACTCTAGTAAATTTTCTCCCCCTCATTGGTATCTCGACGAGCTTCGCCTCATTAATGAAATCATTAAAATCATTTGCTTCCTTGAGATTAACTTGAGAAACCATCCTCTCTTCATCACCTCTAACTACATTTAAGTCACCAAAGAACACCAAGGGCCCGTTGTGGTCGTTCATTAGCTACGTAATCTATTTCCAAAGAGACGGCTTTGATCTACCTCCACATGCGGATCGTAAATTAAACCGCCAAACAACACTTCGATTTTACCTTTCATCACATTTAATTGCTCAAACCTCTTTCGTCCCTTCAAACCCTTCTTATATGTAAAATGAATCGTGTGTCCAAGATTAAAAGTAAAAAAAAAAAAAAAAAAAACACACCACACAAAAAAAACGATCTCACCCAGCTCCCATTGGCTGTCTAATTTGAGAGAAACCCAAATCCCTCCCACCCAAAGATCTTTTCCCAAGGTATCGTCCACCATACCCACATTGCGTTTTCTCGTTATCCCTATAATATTCGGTCGTTTGGATCTAATTATTGTATAATCCATCTTTGTTACCAACCTCACCAATGCCCCTAATATTAATAGATACTATTTTCATAATGGAAAATAAAATTAACGACATTAGCACAAACATCTTACTGTTTTATCTCCGTTTCACCCTCCTTATCTTTCTTTCAACTCAATATTTTTTTTACCGCTTCGTTGTCTTTTTCGTTCTATGCCTGACCTCGAACCCCAATCTGCTCTCCTATTTTCATTAACCTGTTCCATGTTATTGGAACAACTCTACTACGAATCGTTCGCCCCAAACTCCGAAAAGACAACACACTTCATTTTATCCTTCCTCCGCTCTAGGAAGTCTTAGGCTCATTTTCATCATTTCCCAACCCCTTCGTCCCTTATCTCTATATGATTCCAATGTTTTTTTAAGCTTTTTTTCCATTATTTATTTTACTGAAATGATTACCATTATCTGTTCCATTTACGAACACTTTCACTTTGTTAATCTCCTCAAAATCATTTTCATTCTCTCTTCTCTTTTTATTTAATCTATCTCCACCACTGCTATTTGATGTAACCGGATGTTCCCCCCTTTTCTCACCTCAAGTATTATTATCACCCACAATAATCTTGCCATTTGGACTTTTCCATTATGTTTTTTCTTACGCTAATATTTCTTTGTTATTAGTCCCTTAGTATCATCCTCTAGCCCACTTTCCATACCATCTTTTCTATTCTCATTCAGCCCACTTTCTAATTCTAATTGGATTGGATATTCATTACACGTATCTGGCCCAATATCTTTGTCAAGGCCTAAATCTTTTTTAACTTCGTAGCCCACTTCCAAATCGTGAGTTTCTTTCATTCTAGATATTCGGAGCGACCCTTAGGATGCTAAAACTTCTGCATTTTGTGTTCTTGATTACATCATAATTTTTTTTAACATCTCTTGTTCCCTAGACAACCCGATAAGTTTCTATATGCGCCTTTTTATCACCCTTATTGATTTTACTTTCGCGGGTGTCTCACAAACCTCCAAGTTTGTAACAACCTTGACTTTCAACTACATCCAGCATTTGCGACCACCTACATCGGTGGCCAGAATTCGTGACCAGCGCCTTCCTCCACTTTCTTCCTCATCAGTATCCGTTTCTCCTTCGGCGTGATTAATGTTACTCTCTTTATCAGAGATAACATATCAACTTTCGGCTTACTTTGAATTCCTTGTCATAGATGTTGGTACATACTTCCTTGTATCTGTTTCCTCTAATCAAACTCCAGTATATTTCCTAATTTTCTCAACAACATCAATCTATAATTTTTTTTTCCCAACCACCGGTGTAAGCGATTCCTTACCAACCCTGTGTTAGTCTTGTGACTTGTACTTTGCTACCAACATGTTTTTGGTTTCCCTCCCATTCAACAGTTTTATGTAACTCGTAACTCTTCCATGCCAAGCTGTTATAACTTTTTAAATAACCGGTTCTTGACTAGAACTTGAAACTAGGACACCCGATGATGTCAATCCATGTCAATCTTCCTGACAATATATACTCCTTACTCCATCGTCTTAATTTGTGCACCCATCTCCTTATCCCATGATCGATGCTCCTAATTATGTTCGTTGCGGTTTCCGGTGTGTCAAACACCAACATAACCTCCAACCCATCCAACAGCTTAATTTCAACGTCACATAACCCTGTTAGCGCAGAAAATGGACCAAAAATTTATAATTATAGCTAGACCTTTTTACGTCTCCAATACACGCACTGTTGAAAAAAAACAAAGTTTTTTGTTGTTACTAATACTTACATACCGCTCGATGATTTATAAACGTACTTCCTTTGTCTTCCTCGTTCTCTCTTATTTATCCCACAGTTTTGTATGTTCTTCCTTCTTATCCTCCATGTTCCCGGCTTCCCGCCTCTCACTCCTATATCCTTCTTATCTCCATTAACCACATCCATAAACCTGCGCTCATCCCGTGCGTTACCATTGTCTAATATCACCCATTGAGTCTCTTTTCTCGTATGTTTCTATTTCCCCAACATTCTTGCCCTACAGTGTTTTCATTGCCCGCATCGTGTTGTCTTACGAAGTATCCATGGACCTCTCTGTTTACTTCTGTCAAATTAGCTATGAAACCTTTAGGTATTCATCGACATAACTTGTATTTCATGCAGTCGCTTTTCAGAGTGTATTCGCTATTTCGCAACGAGGTTTTGAGACGAAAGAAACCATACTGTTGCCTCATTTCCATAGCCATTTCTGCACATAAAACTTATCGTAAGACAGTTCGAACTTCTTGAACAACATACACAGATTACCCATTCCCCAATCGTTGAACAACAATATTAGCATATTATAGCTTTAGCCCATTTAGTATTTATTATTGATAGGGTTTAGCCCACTTAGTTATCTTATTGTTCAAGCCATGTAACCTATATATTATGACTTAATGATAATGAACGAGGGATGGGTTATTATCAAAGTTATTATGGTACTCAGAGACAACCCTAAAACCTCCATCAAATTATACGCTTAATCCAAAATCGTAAATCTTTGATGCTACTTGCTTGCTTTGCTATATTTATTTACTGCTACCGCTGCTAGTTTAGTGCTATATGTAGTTATTGCCGGTGCTTTATTTATTGCTATCTTAGTTGCTGCCATTGCTTATTATTATTTTTTTATCATTTTTTGTTCGTTGTTGCTGTTGCCAATTCATACACAAAGGAACAATATGCAATATCCATTTATGCAACCTACTTCACATCAAGCTTTGTGGGCTAGTTCTTTTCCTCTAGCCTAACAACTTATTAACTATATGGTGTAAACAAGCCCAAGCCCAACACTCATTTTATGCCAAACTGCCCTACAGGCCTATTTAAGCGTATCCCAACCTTAACAACATGCCTACTTCGCCTCTTTCCCATCTCAGTTTGCTAGTTTGGTTCCTGCACAATTTACGGGACATGCTAACATGTCTAATTTGGGGTCTCAAGCTACTATTCTTCCACAAGCATCACAGACTATGCCATCTCACGACCCAGCTCTTGGCTAATGGACACGGGTGCTCTCACATCTTGCAGACAACACAGGTGACTCACAACCCTTAGTAATCAAAGCATGTACCCATCTATATTTGTTGACAATGGCCAATCTATACCCGTCTCCAATATTAGACATAGCTCTTTGCTGACACCTCATAGACCTTTGTATTTAAATAACATCCTTGTAACTCCCAATATAATTAAAAACTTAATTTTGATTCGCCAATTTACAAAAGACAATGATGTTTCTGTTGAATTTGACCATTTGGTTTTTTCTGTAAAGGATTACCGGATGCGTCAGCTTCTTCTCCGTTGTGATAGAAACGGAGACCTTTATCCTGTTACCTACCCGTCTTCCTCTACTCCTTTTGCATTGTTGTCTTTTAGTCATTCTACGTGGCACAAACGCCTAGGACATCTCAGTGACAATGTGCTTCGTAATTTAGTGTCGCGTCGTCTTATAATTGCATTTAGTTCTAAAGCTTGACTTGTGTATGCTTGTCAGTTAGGCAAACAAGTTAAGATTCCTTGTGCTACAGTTTGTGTCGCGTGTTGAGCCTGCATTTGATATCATACACTCGGATTTGTGGACATCCCGGATTCCAAGTGTTAGTGGAATCAAATACTATGCTATTTTCTTAGATCATTTTTCTCATTATCTTTGGGTCTATCCTTTGCATCATAAATCTGATTTGTTTGCTAAGTTTTGAATTTCGTGCACTTATGAATAAGCAATTTAATATTGATATTAAGTCCTTGCAGTGTGACCACGGGGGTGAATTTGATAATACTCGTTTTCATACCCTTTCTCGCCAACATGTCATACACACCATACTTTTTCAAGCCTAAATCACTCCTATTTATTGGGTCAAAGCACTTAATATGGCTACATACCTTTTAAATATCTTACCCTCTACGGCTATTAGGAATGAAATACCTTTTATGAAGTAGATTTGAAAAATTAGATATTTTTGTCCCAATTGATGGATTGCAAACACAAATCTTAGGTGCTGTTTGTTTATTAAGAAACTCTGAATCTGAATCTTATTCGCACATCTGAATCTGATGCGCAAATGTCTGAATCTGAATGAAATGATATTGTTTGTTTTTTACTTTTTAAATGTCTGAACGATAAAAACACAAATCAGTTTATTCTTATGAAACATAAACTTGTTTAAAATTTATATAGAGCATTTTAGTCATAAAATTAACATAGTTGTGCAACGTGAGAATAAAATATGTCTTAGAAAACATCATAAATTTTTTGTGTCGCGCAATTTATTCTCATAGAGTAGTATCTATTGTCTCTCGTGTGGTTTAAATATCTTCATTATTTTACAAATTGGTACTATCAATTAACTTTACAATCATAGATTACGGGAAAAAATAAAATTTCATAGTTATGCTTAACTGTTGTCAGTAAAATGAAAATATTATTTTGAACGGCAATTAAATACTTTTTTTAGTGTAATATTTAATTCTCCATCACATGTCTATACTCAAGTGACAAATTACACTGAGCCACAATTTAATTTTCACAAACTAATTATCTTATTAAATAATTGTTTGAAAATTGTTGAAATGTTTAAGCGTCTCTATCCTTAGTATTTTGTACATTATTTATACTAGAACCATAGATAGAAAAGATTAATTTTCACTAATGTAATATCAATATTAAAAGAAGAGTAAAAAAAATATCTCACAAAACAAAGAGTGATAAAAAAAAGAAAAAAAAACTAAAGAAAATAAAATAGAAGATTAAGAGTGATGATGCATTAAGAGGCATAAGACCTCTCATTACAATTCTAGTTGGTTAAGATGTCTGCATTATGGCCTCTGACATGCGTCTGAATGAAAGAAAAAAAACAAACGCTCTTAATGAGCCAAATGTCTGAGCGCGTCTGAATGTGTCAGATTAAGAGGCTATTAAGAGGCTCTTTATGAAAAACAAACACCACCTAAAATACCAAACACCATCTGAACCACAAACTTACCTTTGAAACCTTTTTGTTTCGATATATTTTCAATGCCAATTGTTAGCAACCAAAATTTCTAAAGAAAAAGAAAAAAGAAAAAGGGCACAATAGGTAGGTTTGTTAATAAAATGTACCCCTGGCCCACTAAAAGATACAAAAAAGGTACCGAAGATTTCTTTTGTACTCATCTTTTACAGTGCAACGCAGTTTTTTATCAGTTTCTATTCCGTAATTTTTGACAATTTCATACTTTTGACCTGTTAAACTTTATATTTTTCGTTCCGTATTCTGCGTTTCACTGTTTTATAATATAAACAAAATTATAAAATTAAAAAATAAATAAAAAAATAAAAAAAAAACGGAAAAACTAGGGGTACAAAACGGCTTATAGAGGGTACAAATAACATGAGCCAAAATAATTTGAAGGTCAGAAATCACAAATTCGAATTCAATCCATCAGGTATATCAATTATCTTTTTGCTGTATGTTTTAATTCACATATTATTTAATTTATTGATTGATTAATTGTTTACATTTCTTAATTTTTGCAACTAGGATGATGCA
>BQNB010000071.1:54643-121237 GCA_026074375.1 Tanacetum coccineum
TAATTCTAGAGAGGCCCTTTTTGAGGACGGCACAAGCTTTGATTGATTTTTACGGTGAAGAATTAACTCTCCGACTGGGTGATGAAGCCATAACATTCAAAGTTGGTAACACTTCAAAATACTCCTACAATGATGCTGAATCAATTAACCGAATCAATTTCATTGACGTAGCTTGTGAGGAGTATTCTCAAGAAGTGTTAGGATTTTCTGACAATTTTGAGAGTGGCAATCCCACTCCAATCTCTGAACCAATCATTGCTAAATCTTCCCCCTCCCTTACTCTATTTGAGGAAGGTGATTTAATTCTAGAAGAGATTAAAGCTTATCTTGCAAGTGACTCAGTACCACGGGGAATTAATGAAGTCAATTCTGAAGATATAAGCGGATTTCTCTCCACATTTCCTATCCCCGTGGAGAATAGTGACTTTTTCTTTGAAAAAACCAAAACATTTCTTTCTTTTCCTAAGCTTGAGACTTTTAGATTTGATATTGAAGAGAAGAATAGTAACAGTACCACTATTTATGTTGATGTTTCTCTTCCGGAGTATGATTGTTTCTATTCTGAGGGAGATATTCGTCTCCTTGAGAAATTCTTAAATAATGATCCATCATACCCTCTCCCACTGAAAGAGATTATGTTGGGAATTTTGATCAATTTTCAAAGCAAACATATATCTCATAGTTAGTTATTCAGTAACATTGGCAGAATATTTGTAATTAATATATTTAAGTTTAGTATTCATTGTTCTTCTTAGTATTGCAATTTAGATTCCGCATAACTTGTAGTATTCACAATCATAGTTTCTCTTATAGTTAGTTTGGATTTATCCAGGTTAACTAAGCTTTTACAGGCTAAAAGAAGATATGTTTATTGGGACTTCACAAGTGGTATCAGAGCTTGTGGAAAAACTCTAAATAAGAAGAACTTTATCCTATCTAGATCTCTTCCTACAATACACAATGTCTGGGAAGAACCTGCTACACAAATAGCACCAGTAGAATCTCCTCAAATGGTGTCTACTGTAAAACTTCCTATCCTCAAGAAGGGTGAATATACCCTTTGGAGCATGAGGATGGAGCAGTATCTCACTAACACAGATTATAGTTTGTGGCAAGTGATCTTGAATGGTGATGGTCCTATACAAGTAACAACTGATGAAAATGGTGTTGAAACTAAAGTACCTCCAAAGACTGCTCAAGCACTATTACAAAGACAAAGAGAAAGAAAAGCTAAAAGCATTATGCTTTTGGCTATTCCTGATGAATATCAGCTAAGGTTCCATGCAATAAAGGATGCAAAGACTCTGTGGGCTGCTATCAAGAGTAGGTTTGGTGGTAATGTTGAATCTAAGAAGATGCAGAAGAATGTCTTGAAGCAACAATTTGAAAACTTTTCTGTATCTGACACAGAAGGCCTAGATAAAGCATATGATAGGTTTCAAAAACTTATCAGCCTACTAGAAGTTCATGGTGCAGCTGTTTCTAATGAAGATGCAAATCAGAAATTTTTAAGAGCTCTACCTTCATCATGGAACAATGTAGCCTTGATTATGAGGAACAAAGATGGTATAGATGATTTGGATATTGATGATCTATACAATAACCTAAAAGTGTTTGAAGCTGATATCAAAGGTTCCTCTGGATCATCTTCAAACTCTCAGAATGTGGCCTTTCTCTCTGCAGAAGACACTAGCAGCAGTAATGAAGTTAATACTGCTAATGGTGTTTCTACTGCATCAGGCCATAATTCTCAGGGACAAGCCTCTTCATCATCATATACTGATGATCTAATGTTCTCATTCTTTGCTAATCAGTCAAATAGTCCACAACTGGATGATGAAGACCTAGAGCAGATTGATCATGATGATTTGGAAGAAATGGACCTTAAATGGCAGGTGGCCATGCTTTCTATGAGGGTTAAGCGATTTTATAAGAAGACTGGAAGAAAGTTAATCTTCAATGGCAAAGAACCTGTAGGTTTTGATAAAACTAAGGTTGAATGCTTTAACTGTCATAGAAGGGGCCATTTTGCAAGGGAATGTAGAGCACCAAGAAATCAAGGGAACAGGAATGGAGATGCAGGGTATAGGAGCAGGGACAACACCAGAAGGACTGTACCAGTGGAGACCTCTGATGCATTGGTTGTTCAGGACAATGCTTTGATTGTCCAAGATGGACTGGGATATGACTGGAGTTATATAGCTCAAGATGAACCAACTGAGTTTGCTCTCATGGCCTACACTTCAAACTCCTCAGGGTCTGACACAGAGGTATAATCTTGTTCTAAAAACTGTGTGAAAACATATGAAAAACTTCAAAAATAGTTTGATGAACAGCGACAAACTCTTAGTAAGGCTAATCTAGAAATTGTAGCTTATCAGTTAGGCCTAGAATCTGTAGAGGCACAGTTAGTTGTTCATCAGAAAAATGAAGTTGTCTATGAAGAAAAGATTACAGTCTTAGAATTTAAAGTAAAAGACAAAAGTAATGCTATCACTAGACTTAAAAATCAGTTAGATGAAACCTTAAGAGAAAAAGATGATTTAAAAGGCTAAACTTAGACAGTTTGAAACCCCAATCTTCTAAAACTTAAATAAACTAATTAATAGTCAATTAAGTTCTAAAGATAAAACTGGTCTAGGATATGGAGATCAACTGAATGAAAATGATTCAAGTGGTAGTGTATTGTTTAATAGTATATTTGATAGTCGTTCAAGTGATGGAGATGACAATCAAACAAATGATAGGTTCAAAAAGGATAATGGATATCATGATGTTTCTCCTCCTCTAAATGGGAACTACATGCCTCTACTAGCTGACCTATCTTTTACAGGATTGGATGATTCTGTTTATAGGCCTATAGCAAATAAGACTAGTGCTAGTGTGTCTCAAGTTGAATCAAGTACCTCTCAAACTAGCAATACTAGTGTAGAAATGCCTAGTGTTGAATCTGTTAGGCCTAGTAGAGTTATCATTGAAGATTGGGTTAGTGATGATGAGGATATTTTTCAATCTAATGATTTGCATGCAACAGACAAACCTAGTTTTAAAAGGATTGAGTTTACTAATGCTATGATTGAATCTGTCAAACCTAAACAAGCTGAAAACCTAGGATAATCACTCAAAATTCTAAGGTAGATAGGAGAGATTGGAATGGGAAAATGACTCAAAAACTAGGGTTAGGATTTGGGTTTACAAAGAAAGCCTGTTTTGTTTGTGGTAGTTACAACCATCTAATAAAAGACTATGATTTTCTTGAAAAGAGAATGGCTAAAAAGTCTATTTTTGAAAAATATGGGAAAGAATATGTCACACCCCGTAAATTTCCGGTTAGTATTCCGACCCACTCCGGTCATCTACATTAAATTTTATACGTTACATTTAAATCTGGCAATTTACCGAGGAACTAAACTGCGTAAAAACTGAAAAAAAATCTTTGTTGCCTAGTGACTTGCCAGAGAATGCCATTTCTTACACATCACATGCAAGCTTGGACCATTTGACTAGAAACTTAAAACCAAGACCAAGCATATTGAACCATGACTCTAAAAATTAAACCTCATGGTCCTTGTGACCCTAGTTTCGGCCGAACCAAGGTGACACACACCTTTGGTGTGTGTTGGTCACTTAAGGGTACCCATGAACCCCAAACCCTAGCTATTGCCTATATATACCATGTGATATTACAACTTAGGGTTATAACTCATTCCACTAGCCATAAAATTTTCACACATCTCTCTTCCCTCTCCTTCCTTGTCCACGGCACACAACCACCACCATACACCCTCCATAACTTTTGATTTCTAGCAAGATCCAAGTATTCTAAGTTCATTTCTAAGGTTATCTAAGGTAGATTCAAGTGTTAGTTGGTTGTTTTTCAAGAGTTTTCAAGAATCATAAAATTTAGGTTTCAAGTTTTATAAGTGGGTTTTGCAAGATCTTGTGTCATCTTCTTTTGCTTACTTTCTTGTGAGTATTTCTTGACCCATCTTGTATTATTTTGATGTTGTTATGAATCTTGTTATAGATCTATGTTTATATATAAAGATCCAAGTGTTTGTGATGATTTAAAAAAGAAAGTACAATTTATTTTTGTTCACCTTAAAAATATGTTGGAAGTCTTATGACAAAAGCTTTATGTTTATGTTTTATATTATGTTCTTGGTGAGATTGAGGGTTGATGAGAGTTGCAACAATAAAGATTAAGGTGGATTAAGGTTTAGTTTTGTTGGTTGGTTATTGGTGAATAAATATTAGGGTTTTAGATTAGGCACTAATAGCGTAGTTGGGTTGTTTTTTGGGCAGTTTATTTTCGGTTTAAACAACCTTGCTGTCCCGAATTTGTTTTAAGGTTTTGAGTGACTTAAAAATGTTTTCATTAGGCGTAAAAGTAGTTTTTGAAGAGCTTATTTCGAATAGATAATTTTTCATATATCACACTTTAAAATCGGACATAAAACGGCCAAGTTATGGCCAAATGAAACTCGAAACATTTTTCGGCAACATGGATGAATAGTGAGCTGTTTGGAATAGTAAAATGGGGTTTCAGACGATTTTGAATATTTTAAATGCAAGCGAAACATATAGAAATGTTAGGTAATTAGTTAGAACAACTAGAAATGTCATGAAAGGTTATTTGAGATGCCGATCTTAATAAAAAGTAGGATTATTAAAAAATTGTTGAACGAAATGGCACACATTTAGGTGCGGATTTAAAACATAAGGATTGGTTGGTTTAGGATTTGTTTAAGCGATTGTTAAATATGGAGGACATAAGGATAATTAAGAGTCGCTATTAACATTTTGAAACTAAAAACTTTCCTAAAAAGGAAAGATTTCTATAAATAGTAACTTTTTGCAAGTGTCGAGATTTATCAAGGATGTTATAAATCTAACTAAGTCTTTTATTACTAAAACGCAAACGCACTTGGATGCTTTAAATGATAAACATGGATGCTTTACTTGTTTACTTTGCGAATACTAAGTCATACCCATATTTACTCTAGGTCGCGGCTAGACCTCCTTATATCAATCATCGTTGTTGTGATTACCGACTTTCCTTGTTAAGGTGAGTTCATAGCCCCACGTTTTTACCGATTTACAAATGCTTTTATACTTTGCGGGTGAGAAACATTGTTTGCTTTTAAATTTGGACACAAGTTCCTTACGCGAATTTTACATGTTTATGTGTTGCCTAAGTTTGCTTACAAACCTACTACTGCCCGAATTATCATGAACTGTTAATTTCTCGACCGGAGGACCGGTTGAGGAGGGAGCGGCGATGTGAGTAAATAGATTATTGGGACTAATTATCCTATCAGCTTTGGTTCCATTAAGATTAGAACGAACGGATTATGTCATGTCGATTATGCGTTATGGGTGTGGTCTTTGTTTGGGACCCGGGTTACGGGTAGGAATACTATGTTGACTGGAATTGTAACATGCTCCTTAGTCGATTATTAGCTTCGTGTCATGAGCTTAGTCGCTAACTGGTATATACTTTTTATGTGATGCTGTATTGTTTAGTAGTCGATACGTTTTGAAAATCTTTATGGCTCCACTCTTGTATTAACTTAAACCTATGAATTCACCAACATTATGTTGACGTTTTAAACATGTTTCTCAGGTGCTTAGCTTGGATTGATCTTGATGCTAAATGGAGTCTATGTGCTATGTGACTTCGCCAATTTCAAGACTTATCTATTATCTGCTCGTTGTCATTATCAAAACTTTGTTATGCTTCCGCTACATTTAACTTAAATATTATGGGTTGTAAAACTTAAATTTATTTTCTTTTATGCAACGAGTAAACCTTTTCAAACGTCCATGATTAGTGGTCGTTCTTTATTGCTTTGTGATCGGATTGTTATGACGTCACGCCCTCGGACACGTATTCCGTCCAGGCCCCGTCTGTGGGTGTGATAGATTGGTAATCAGAGCCAAGGTTATAGAGAACCAGGTAGTTATACTAGGTCTGGTCTATAACCAGTATGTGATCCTATGTGCCTCTATCTGTACTTATGTGTTATCTCTCCTTGCTGCATACATATATATGAGATTTCTATATATACTTGAGAGTATTACATATTGCCATATTTACCTTGCCATTCATTTTATCGTTTCTTTATGCCTTGCATGGTTTCATATAAAGGAAATTTATATAAACTTTTGCTTGTGCAGATCAGGCAGCGTTAGCTATCACGTATTTCTTCTTATTTTGATTGAGGAGTGGGGATCACCGCCCTCTCGGGTTATTCTTTTTGGTGATATCCCTACTGTTATTCCTTCTACTTCTGTGGTTGCTCCAGAGACTTCTACTATTGCTCCTGTTATTTCATCTGCCGCTCCTGTGGTTGAGACGACTCTCGTCGCTTCACCCACTAGATTGTGTGGCTTGGTTCCCTATTCGGGTTCTGATTCTGATTCACCAGATGAGATGTCTTCACCAGCGCATATTTCCCCGCTACCAGCTATTTCACCATTCTTATGCACCGATTCTTCTGAGGCTCCTGATTCTTCTGATGGACCACCATCGCAGGACCCTTATGTTGCTACCGTTGCTCGTTGGAGGAGCAGGGTAACAGCACGTCCATCATCATCATCTGAGTTTCCTATTGCTCCTGTTACTGCCCCTCTCGGGATTCGTCGACGGTCAGCGATTCTTATCCGACCCGGGGAGGCTATTCCTTTTGGTCGACCTTACCGCACCCATCTTAACGGGCCGCGTAAGCTGTTGACTGCAAGGAAGAGAGTTAGACCTTTACCAGCTCGTAGATTAGCATCGAGGCATGCATCACCTCGCTCTTCAGATCATCACTCATCTTTTTCCAGTTCATCTTCGGATTCTTCGCCAGTTCATTCTTTGGGTTTGGATGCATCAGATCAGGCTCATTCTGGATCTTCGACTAGAGATGTATCACCCAGATTGTGTTACCCTCCGAGGAGAGCACCACGATGTAGTGAGGCATTTCGTCGTTGGTGTGCTGCTCCATTATCTACTTTGTATCCACCGACTACATCAGAGTCATCATCAGGAGATTCATCAAAGAGACCCCTGCATTCATCTTCATATTCTGCTGGACCATCTCGCAAGAGATGTAGATCCCCGATTAATTCAGTACCATCATCCACACCAGTTATGGGATCATTAGATCCTACCCGTGCTGATCTCTTACCACCTCGTAAGAGGTTCAGAGATTCATATTCGTCTAAGACTAGCATAGAGGAGGATGTCGAGGTTGGTCTTATAGACACTGGGGTTGATATGGAGTTAGGTATTGGTGATGGGGATGATGTTAGAGATCATGTTGAGATTGACCTTAGGGATGTCAGGGATGACAAAGAGGAATAAGAGGTGATGCCATTGCTGGATGACACGTTTGAGGTAGTATTGACCCTTTTTTTTTTTTTTTTTATACCCCATTTTTTTTTTTTCACACACCCCCCCCCCCCAAAACGGATCGCACCGATAGTTGAGGAGGAGATGGTAGCGCCAGCTGGAGAGGATTCTTCTGATTCGTCTGGCACTAGGGATGGCAGTGTTAGGTCATTCGAGGATATGCCGATTGACTTAGATGATGCTGTGCGTGACTTTTACCATCACATGTATGAGGTTCGTATTGATAGGATTGTCGGGATTGAGACTGCTCAGGTAATTTTACGTTGTGGTTTTTGTTTATGATATATTTATTGCTTATAAGACGGTTGGAGGCCGATCAGTTGATAGCTAGTGGAGACAGAGCTAGGATGGCCGAGAGGATATATAGTTTGAGGTTGAAGAACCTCAAGGTTCGTGCTATGTTGGACATTGAGAGGGATCATGTGAGCAGCCTTCGTCTTCATATGTCCCTTTTACAGGAGGAGTTTCGTCAAATTCGTAGGAATCGTGATGATGCTCAGGGGAGACTTAGGAGGTTGGAGTCGTATCTTGAGAGGCGTTTTGGTTTTCGCACCATAGACTCGTTGCACCATGATCATGTAGGGACACTATGACTGGTGATGGTTAGGGCTAGATATTAGCAGTAAAATAATTTTGGATAATGTGCACACATCATACAATGCTTGGAATTTGGATGTAATAGTTTTTTTGAATTATGCTTTTATTTATGAAATGAAAAGCTTGTTTTGATTCTCTCGCTTATTTGTTTATATTGTTATTTATTTATTCTGGCAAACGTGTTACAATTAAATTTTACTTCATAACATGTATTAAATTATCGTTACCCAATAATTTTATATATTCGTTTCAACATCTCACCATGGGTTGTGTCTTGTGAAGTAGAACAATGACAAACACTCGTTCCGAAATGACCCACGCCATAATTGAAGAAATGATCAACCAACGTGTGGACGCAGCTCTAGAAGCTCGTCGAGTTAACTAAGAGCTTGAACCCGGGAATGGGAATGACGATGGAAATGGTGATGGAAATGGTAATGGAAATGGTAATGGAAATGGTAATGGAGATGGTAATGGAAATGGTAATGGAAATGGTGCAAGAAATGGAAACAATGGAGGCGACAACGGTGACGGTAATGAAAACCACAATGTGAATGGAAGAGCGAATAGGCCGGTTTTTGCCTCTGTTAATGGTATCTTACCAAGACTTCGTGAATTTTGTCAAACATTATGTTTGAAAGGAACTGAGGTGTTGTGGTTGGTCTGATAAGGTGGAGTGAAAAGATGGAAACTGTGTTCCACATCAGCAACTGTCCGAAGAGATATCAAGTGAAGTATACCACCTGTACTTTACTCGACAGTGCATTAACCTGGTGGAACTCTCACAAGAGAACCATCAGAACTGATGCCGCATACGCTTTGTCATGGAGAGAGCTAATGAAGCTGATGACCGAAGTGTATTGCCCGAGAAATGAGATCCAAAAGATGGAAACCGAGTTGTGAAATCTGTCGGTGAAAAACAATGACATCGCTAATTACACTCAAAGATTCCAGGAACTCACTATGATGTGCACAAAAATGGTTCCCGAGGAGGAAGATCGGGCGGAGAAATTCATTGGAGGTCTTCCTAATAACATCCAAGGAAATGTGATTGTTGCAGAACCTACAAGACTACAAGATGCTGTTCGAATTGCCAACAACTTGATGGATCAAAAGTTGAAGGGTTATGCTGTAAGAAACGCAGAAAATAAGAGGAGATTGGACAACAACTATAAAAAAAACCATGGGCAACAACCACCCCACAAACGACAAAATGCTGGAGGACAGAATGTTGCTAGAACCTATGTGGCTCTGGTAACATAATGGGGAAGAGGAATATGAAGGTACTTGCCTTTCTGCCCAAACAAGTGGCAAGCTTCACCATGTAGGCCATCTGCACCACAAGGATGTGGGGATAGTTTTATCAAGTGCAACAGATTGGACATTTGACCCGGAATTGTAAGGTTACAAATTCCACTACTTCTACCCAGAGAGGTCAAATGGTGGATCAAATGGCTGTGACTTGTTTTGAGTGTGTGCACAAGGACATTACCGAAAGGATTGTCCCAAGATCAAAAACTAAAAACCGTTGAGTCAAAGCAAGAGTCTCACTGATGCAAGAGGGCAAAGCATATGTCCTTGGAGGATCTTTGGTGACGCAACCGGGTTCCACACTGTCAAGGGTACGTTCCTTCTCTCAACAATGCATCTTGCTTTAGGTTATCGATTCGGGTGCTGATAGAAGTTTCGTATCAAATACTTTTAGTACATTATTAGATATCACCCCCTATGCCTTAAATGTTAGTTACGCTGTCGAGCTAGCTGACGGAAGAACTTCAGAAACTAACACGGTGCTTAAAGGCTGTACATTAGGATTGTTAGGACATCCATTTAATATCGACCTGATGCCATAGATTTGGGTAGTTTCGACGTTATCATCAGCATGGATTGGTTAGCAAAGAACCATGCAGTGATTGTCTTGACGAGCGAGATAGTTGCAGTATTCCTTTGGAAATGAATTTCTGATCGTTTCAAAGAGAACAAGACAAGTGCACCAAGGAGAAGAAAATCAAAGTTGAGCCTTAATATCTTAAGTGAACCCGGCCCCCAGAAGTATATGGAGAAAGGTCTGTCCAACTATTTCTGCATTGGTTACGGTGAAAGAAACAAGATCAAGTCGACATGAGGAAAGACTTGAAGACGTGCCGATCTGTTAAGGGGAACTTTCCAGGAAGCTCTTTGCGCCAAGAGCAGAGACTGTACTTCGATCTTTGACTGGCAGTACCTTGACTTTCTACTTAGCAGTACTTTGACCTTTTGCTTAGCAGTACGTTGACCGATTGACTTGTTTTTCCCAACATCGACTTAGTCCTAGGTGTTGCACCTGTAGCTCGAGCCCCGTATAGATTAGCACCATCAGAAATGGAAGAATTGTCTACCCAACTATAAGAACTTTCTGACAAAGGATTTATAAGACCAAGTTCCTCACCCTGGGGAGCTCCGGTTTTGTTTGTCAAAAAGAAAGACGGCTCTTTTCAAATGTGTATCGACTATCGTGAACTTAACAAGCTTACTGTAAAGAATCGATACCTACTTCCGAGAATCGATGACTTGTTTGATTAGTTACAAGGATCAAGTGTGTACTCGAAGATCGACTTGAGGTCTGGTTATCACCAACTCAGAGTTTGAGACGAGTATATTCCATAGACGGCATTTTGGACCCGCTATGGTCACTACGAGTTCGATCCTTGGTTATGACAATTGGTTTAAACCTCCCTGTGCAAATCTTGAATACTCAGGTTGAGGCAAGAAAGGAAGAGAATTATGGAACAGAAGATTTGTGTGGCATGATTAAGAATCTGGAGCCATGTGTAGACAGAACGTTGTGTTTAAAGAATAGAAGTTGGATACCATGTTTTGGTAACTTGAGAGTGTACGCCAAGTTCTCGAAGTGCGACTTTTGGCTGTCGAAGGTACAATTTCTTGGACACGTGATTGATAGTGAAGGCATTCACGTTGATCCTGCGAAGATTGAGTCAATCAAGGATTAGGAATCACCCAAGACTCCAACAGAAATTCGTTAATTTCTAGGTCTTGCCAGTTACTACCGACGATTTATCAAAGGTTTCTCCAAGATTTCCAAGCCTATGACGAAGCTGACTTAGAAAAGTGTAAAGTTCAATTGGGGTGAAAAGGAGGAAACTGCTTTCCAGACATTGAAGAAAAAGTTGTGTAGTGCACCAATTTTGGCATTGCCCGAAGGAAGTGAAAACTTCGTAGTATATTGTGATGCTTCTCATAAGGGATTAGGCGCAGTGTTGATGCAGAAGGAGAAAGTCATAGCTTATGCATCCCGCCAACTCAAAATCCATGAGAAGAACTACACGACACATGATTTGGAATTGGGAGCTGTGGTGTTCGCTCTCAAGATGTGGAGGCATTACCTTTACGGCACGAAGTGCGTTGTGTTCACTGACCATAAGAGTTTGCAACATATTCTAGATCAGAAAGAGTTGAACATGAGACAACGTAGATGGTTAGAGCTATTAAGTGACTACGACTGTGAGTTACGTTATCACCCAGGAAAGGCGAATGTGGTGGCTGATGCGTTGAGCCGAAAGAGTAGACCTAAGCCACTACGAGTTCGAGCCTTGGTTATGACAATTGGTTTAAACCTCCCTGTGCAGATCTTGAATGCTCAGGTTGAGGCAAGAAAGGAAGAGAATTATGGAACAGAAGATTTGTGTGGCATGATTAAGAATCTGGAGCCACGTGCAGACGGAACGTTGTGTTTGAAGAATAGAAGTTAGATATCATGTTTTGGTAACTTAAGAGCTTTGATTATGCACGAGTCGCATAAGTCAAAGTATTCGATCCACCCTGGATCGGACAAGATGTATCAAGATTTAAAGAAGCTATACTGGTGGCCCAACATGAAAGCAGAAATTGCCACGTATGTCAGTAAATGCATGACTTGTGCAAAGGTTAAAGCAGAATACCAAAAACCATCTGGTTTGTTGGTTCAACCTGTAATCCCAGTATGGAAATGGGAGAACATTACTATGGATTTCGTTACTAAGTTACCTAAGACGACGTCTGGTCAAGATACAATTTGGGTAATTATAGACCGACTCACAAAGTCTGCCCATTTCTTACCAATGAAGGAAACCGACACAATGGAGAAGTTGACGAGACAATACTTGAAGGAAGTAGTCTCGAGACATGGAGTGCCAGTTTTGATTATTTCTGATCGAGACAGTAAGTTTACGTCTCATTTTTAGAAATCGTTGAACGAAGCCCTAGGTACTCAATTGGATATGAGTACGGCTTACCATCCACAAACAGATGGTCAAAGTGAGAGGACCATCCAAACGTTAGAAGACATGCTACGAGCGTGTGTGATGGACTTCGGAAAGGGATGGGACAAACATCTACCATTGATAGAGTTCTCCTACAACAACAGCTATCATACGAGTATTAAAGCTGCACCTTTTAAGGCGTTATATGGTAGCAAATGTTGTTCGCCAATCTGTTGGGCTGAGGTGGGAGACGCTCAGCTCACTGGCCCAGAAATTGTTCATGAAACAATAAAGAGAAGATCATCCAAATCAAGCATCGTCTACAAGCTTTACATGATCGACAAATTTGCTACGTTGATAAGAGACGTAAGCCATTGGAGTTTCATGTTAGGGATAAGGTTATGTTGAAAGTATCACCCTGTAAAGGAGTGATACATTTCGACAAACGGGGAAAGCTGAACCCTCGTTATATTGGACCTTTTAAGATCCTCGCCAAGGTTGGAACGGTTGCATATCAACTTGAGTTACCCGAGCAACTAAGCCGTGTTCATAGTACCTTTCACGTCTCAAACCTTAAGAAGTGCTTATCCGACGAACCGCTCGCTATTCCGTTGGACGAAATCCACGTCGACGACAAGCTCAATTTCATTGAAGAACCGGTTGAAATTATGGACCGCGAAGTTAAACGTTTGAAGCAAAGTCGCATTCCAATCGTGAAGGTCCGTTGGAATTCAAGAAGAGGTCCCGAGTATACTTGGGAGCGCGAAGACCAAATGCAGAAAAAGTACCCTCATCTTTTCGCTAACCCTGAATCCGCGTCTCAAGCTACGTCCTAAGCTTTGAGGACAAAGCTCTTTTAACGGGGAAAGGATGTCACACCCCGTAAATTTCAGGTCAACATTTTAAACCTTTCCGATTATTATCTTTGACTTTTACATGTTACGTTTGAATCTGACAGTTTACCGGGAAGTTAAACCGCGTAAATCTGAAAAACGTCATCGGGCGCGTCCCGGCATCAGTTATTAAATAAATTTAGGCCTTATATGAGATATTTTAACTTTTCTAAGTGCTTCGTGATTTTTAATCACTTCCGATATTAATTTTAGGGTTTTATCTTTTAAATTGCGTTTTTCGCGTTTTTGACCAAACGGAACCCCGGAAACCCGCAATCTTTTCGTGTAAACTCGAGTTATCATCCGTCAAACATTGTAATGTTAAAAATTTCGTTCACCTCCCCTCTCTTGACATATTGGACGCCTAAAACTCAAGACCAAAACACCTTGAGCTCTAAATTAATTCATGAAGCATCTTTTGGATTTCCCATGCATGTGATCATGTAAGCATAAGATAGTGACTTATGAGGGAGTCACTCTCATGCACTCTTCACTAGTTTGACCTTCCCATGTGACACATACATGTATGTAAGGATTCTACTTGTACATTTGACCTCAACATGACCAACTTATGCATCTATAGTGAACCATGATTTAAAATTTGAACCCATTTGGGTCCTTGTGGCTAGTTTCGGCCAAAACCACAAAGGCACACCCCTTTGGTGTGTGTTAGCCACTTGATACTTTCAACCAAGTCATAAAACCCTAGTTCACTCCTATAAATACATCTCATATCACACACTTAGGGTTATCATTTCCATTTCAAAGCCACCAACATTTTCTTTCTCTCATCCCTTCTTGCTGACCCACGGCTCAAAACCCCTCACTAGGGTTTGAGTTTCCTTTGATTTCTTACAAGATCCAATCATTTCAAGTTTATTTCCAAGGTTATCTAAGTTATATCCAAGTGTTGTTTAGTTGATTTCCAATGGTTTTCTCAAGGTTATAAAATTAGGGTTTCTAATTTTATAAGTGGGTTTTATAGATCTAGTCATTTTAGGTATATATCTTATGATTCTCTACTTGTTTCTTCATTCTTGTAAGCATTCTTGACCCATATCTTGTTTTATTTCTTTTATTCTTATGAATATTGTTCAAGGATGTCTTTTCTCTTGAAAGCGTGTCGTACAAGTTTCGGTTATCTTTCGTTTTCCTAAGACGCGTTGTTTATTTAGGTCGCGTGTAGGATCCTTCGGCTTTATTACTTCTCCGTTGATTATCGATTCACCACTTGCTTAAGGTGAGTTCATAGCCCCACGTTTTTACCGATTTACAAATGCTTTATACTTTGGGGTGAGAAACATTGTTTGCTTTTAAAATTGGACACAAGTTCTTAACGTGAGTTTTACATGTTTATGTGTTGCCTAAGTTTGCTTACAAACCACTATTGCCCGAACTATCATGAACCGTTAGTCACCTATGGCCAATTGGATTGGTTAAGTGAGCGCGAATGAATAAATAGATCTATTGGGACTAATTACCCCTATCTGGTTTGGTTCTAAATTAGCTGCGAACAAACAGATATATGTCATGTCGATTGTGCGTTGTGGTGGTCTTTGGTTTGGGACACCAGTTAAGGGCAGGAATACTATGTGGCATGATATGATATGCCCTGTTGTTATTAGCATCGGTGTCATGAGCTTAGCGCAACAGTAAATACTTTTTATGTGATGTTGTATCTGTTATAGTAGTCGCATACGTTTTGAAATCTTGTGGTCCACTCTTGTACTAACTTAAACCTATGAATTCACCAACATTATGTTGACGTTTTAAACATGTTTTCTCAGGTGCTTAGCTTGGCTTGATTCTTGATGCTAAATGGAGTCTATGTGCTATGTGACTTCGCCGATTTCAAGACTTATCTATTTATATACTCGTTGTCATTATCAAACTTTGTTATGCTTCCGCTACATTTAACTTTCATATGATCGGTTGTAAAACTTAAATTAATTTTCTTTATGCAACGAGTACAACTTTTTTTCAAACGTCCATGATTAGTGGTCGTTCTTTATTGCTTTGTGTTCGGATTGTTATGACGTCACGCCCTCAGACACGTATTCCGTCCAGGCCCCGTCTGGGGGTGTGACATAACACAAGCATTTATGAATATTTAGACTCAACAAAACATCGTCAACGCAAGTGTGAGTTGCAATCCAATGAATGTTCTTTTAATCTTTTTCAATCGATTTCGTAATTTCATGTATTGACCATACATGTAGACTTTGAAAATATCTATGGTCATTTTATTGATATTTTCTTTATCTAGTAAATTCTAATCTCGATTATGTTCATGATCAGAGTTTTTTTAATTGGAACTTATAATGAGAATTAACATCTTTTGAATAATGATTAATTACTTCATTAGATTTCTGTTTACGATTATTTTTGAGATGATGGAGCATCACTATCCATGATGAGTTCCATCATTCCTAATCCTAATCTTAAATAATTAAATACTTCACGTTTTAAAGGTTTAGTTAATATATCGGCTATATTATCTTCGGATGCAACTTTCTCGATAGAAATGTTGCCTTTTTAGGGTTATCGCGAAGAAAGTGGTGACGGATTTCTATACGTTTAGTTCTAGAGTGTTGTATGGGGTTTTTACTTAAGTCGATAGCGCCTTTATTGTCGCACATAATCAGAACGCCGTCGAGGCGTATGTCGTAGTCGATGAGAGCTTGTTTCATCCATAGTGCTTATTGACATGCCTTCCCGGCAGAGACGTATTCGGCTTCGGTCGTGGAGATAGCAAAGGCCGTTTGTTTCTCAGCGAGCCAAGATGTCAAACAACATCCCATGAACATACAAACGCCGCTAGTGCTTTTGCGATCAACATAATCGCCCGCGTGGTCAGAGTTGGCATAAGCTATAGTTTCTACTCCGGTTCCTTTCGGATACCATAAACCTAAATGTGTAGTTCCTCTAACATACCTAAATGTACGCTTAATGGCTTTTAAGTGGGTAGTCTTAGGATTTTCTTGGAAATGAGCACATAAGCAAACACTAAACATAATATCGGGCCTACTTGTGGTTAAATAAAGTAAACTACCAATCATACCTCGCTATTTAGAGCTATCCACCGAGTCGGCTTCATCGTCCTTAGTGAGCTTGATCTCCGTCGGCATTGGCGTCTTGGTTGGTTTGGAATCTTCCAATCCGAACTTCTTTAACATCTACTTGATGTACTTAGATTGATTGAAAAATATTCCGTCTTCCATTTGTTTTATTTGAAGACCCAAGAAGAAGTTCAACTCCCCCATCATACTCATCTCAAACTCGTCGTGCATGATTTTTGCAAAATTTTCACACAAGTTTTGACTCGTGGAACCAAATATAATGTCGTCGACATATATTTGAACAATGATAAGATGTGACTTTGATTTCTTAGTAAAAAGTGTGTTATCGACCATTCCCATTGAATACTTGTGTTTTATCAAAAATGCTTTTAATCTATCATACCATGCCTTAGGAGCTTACTTAAGACCATACAAAGCCTTTTTAAGTTTATAAACATAATTTGGTTTTTGAAAATCAATGAACCCCGGAGGTTGAGCAACACAAACCTATTCATTTATAAACCGGTTTAGAAAAGCATTTTTTACATCCATTTGGTATAATTTAAAATCATTTGCATAAGCAATAGCAAGAAGTATTTTAATTGACTCTAACCTAGCTATCGAAGCGTATGTTTCATCATAATCTATACCTTCTTGTTGATTATATCATTGTGCCACTAAGCTAGCCTTGTTTCTAGACATTATACTATTTTCATCTAATTTATTTCTAAAGACCCATTTTGTTCTTTTGACGGATTGACTCATGGGTAGAGGGAATAAATCCCAAACATCATTAGCTACAAATTTATTTATTTCTTCTTACATAGCTACAACCCAACTTTCATCTTTTAATGCCTCATTAACATCTTTGGGTTCTATGGTGGATATAAAACAAAAGAAATTACCATGATCATGGGCTTGAGATCTTAAGGTTCTTTGATTAAGATTTCCTATGACTTGATCTAGTGGATGATTCTTGGACTCCTTAATGTTAACGACTTCGTCAACTTCTATCGACTCATCTTCTTCATTATTATTATTTACTACTTTAGTATTATTTCTAATAGCTTCTTCTTCACCAACATCATCATCAACCAATGGTGATAATTTGGTAGGAGGAGGGCTTTCATCGAATGTCATGTTGAGTGATTCTTCAACTTTCATTGTATGTTTATTTAACACTATATAGGCTTTACTATTTTGAGAATATCCTAGAAAAACACCTTCGTATGACTTCGGGTCAAACTTGGTTAGATAGTCTTTAGTATTTAAAACGAAGCACTTGCTTCCAAATACTTTGAAATATTCTAAAGAGGGTTTCCTACCTCTAAATATTTCATAAGGGGTTTTTCCTAGTATTGGTCGAATTAATATTCTATTTAGTATATAAGTTGACGTATCAACGGCATTGCACCAAAACTTTTGTGGAATGGATTGTTCGTTAAGCATAGTCCTAGACATCTCTTGTAAGGTTCTATTCTTTCTTTCTACTACCCTATTTGATTGCGGAGTACATGGAGCCGAGAAGTTATGAGTAATGCTTTGTGCATTTGTGTTTATGATATATAATAATTTGTAGATTTATATAATATTTGAAAGACTATTAAGAAAATGACATTATAAGTTGGACTTACGATCCCGATCCTACTTATGACTCAATCAAGCAAAGACGAAACGATCAGGTAGGATCCATATCTTGACAACCTTGGTCCTTTAAGTATTCAAATTGTAAGCACTTTCTTCTAAATACTTAAAATAACTAATAGAAGGTTCCTACCTCTAAATATTTCATAAGGAGTTTTTCCTAGTATTGGTCGAATTAATATTCCATTTATTATATAAGTTGACGTACGACATTACACCAAAACTTTTGTGGAATGGATTGTTCGTTAAGCATAGTCCTAGACATCTCTTGTAAGGTAATATTCTTTCTTTCTACTACTGCATTTGATTGTGGAGTACGTGGAGCTGAGAAGTTATGAGTAATGCCTTGTGCATGACAATAAGCTCTGAATTGTACTTCATTATCAATCCGGACCTAGAACCAATCTAATAGCTATTAAGAACGAACCTAGTTGGTTTTGAATTTTCCTACTTAATATTTCAAATTTCTCAAAACCTTCATTTTTAGTTTTTGGAAATCTAGTCCATGTATACCTAGAATATCATCTACTACTACTAAGGTGTATAAATTACCTCTATAGCTTTTAATTGCCGATGGACCAAATAAGTCCATATGTAATAATTCTAAACATCTTTTAGTGGAAACCATATTTTTAGCTTTATGACTTGCATAAGCTTGCTTCCCAATTTTGCAAGCGTCATAAAAATGTTTATCATATTTTAAATAAGGTAAGTTTCTAACTAATTCTTTAGATGACAACGATTGAATTAAACGCATATTTGCGTGACCATGTCTTCTATTCCATAAGGTAGAATTATCCATGATTCGATATAAATATATATAATAAAATATATAAAATACCAAATAGTAATAGTAGTATTGAGAGTATCCCGTTTGATATGACAATTACTTTAGGAAAAGTAATAGTTTATCTCCCGGATGTCGTATCCCGACGAGAGATGAATTTGAAATCCACGAACGCGTTTTGTTTGATGATTGAATATCGAATATTTTTGTTTTTGGTTCTAAACTAAAAATTTAATTAAACTATTTAAAAACTAGATAGCAAATAGCGAGTAATTAAACGAAGAACGATATATTATAAAAGATATGCTTGCTAAGTGTATTGACTAGATCCTTAAGTGTGAATTAAACATACAATTAAGTCCTTATTGATGAACCAATATCTTTCTAACAAATTATCTTCTCACAACGTTGGCTTATATTGAAAACAACTCTTATTAAGATATCGATTACTAAATTATTACCTAATTATTCTTACGGCTTTTGCCCGCTCGAATAACCAAAACAATGATTTAAGTAATATAAAAATTACTAATTAATAGTTTCCCTTTTTTATTAATCACACTTAATTCATTAAGCAATTTAACACTTAACAAGCATATGAGAAAATCTACTAGCTAAACATGGCAACTAAACGAACAATAATAAGCATAACAATAATAACAAACATATTAAGCTAATTAAGCTAAAACTACAAATTAATGAGAAAGGAAAAGGAGGAAGAACCCGATTGAAGAAAATGAAGACGAATATAAACCACCCGATCTAGTAAACTATTAAAGACTAAAGTTTAATAACTTTATTAGATTCTAAATAACTAATTAGCTAATAAAGTTTTGAGCTTTATTCACTAATTAGCTAAGTAAAAATTTAAAAAGCTTAAAAGACCCATAAGCTCCTCGCCTAAGAGTTGGATAGATTTCATCAACATTAAAACAAACAAAGGTTAAGATGAATAAGATAATAATAAGCTACTAAGACAAAATATCTTAAGATTATATTCTAAAAAAGACAAAAAGCTAATAAAAAAGATGAAAACTTTAGATCTAAATCTACCCGATAACTAAAGGTGTTCAATAAAGTAAAACTCGGATCGTGTATATTTTACAGGATTTACGATCTAAGAAAAATAAGCTAGAATTAAAAAAGCAACAAACTTTATGCTAGAAAAATAGCTAAAAATATAAGACTATTATTTATAGATCAAAATCCACCCGAAACCAATGTTCACATCAAGTGAACTCGATCGGGTATGGATAGGATTAGATCTTATTAATATAAAAAAAAATAAGCTTGAATAAAAAAAGCAATCAAAAATAAGCCTAAAATAAGCTCATCAAAAGCACTAAATCAAAAACAATATAAAATATGCTAGTCTAAATAAGCTATGGAAGTAGCTTATTAGAATATAAGCTTAAGAGACCGGATCCAAAAATAAGCTATAAGCATGAGCTTATTTGAAAATAAGCAAAAGAAACTGAGTAAAAAAATAAGCATAAGAAATAAGCATTAATAAAAACCAACCTTAAACATCTTCATTAATAAGCTTAAAATCTTGATTACAATAGGCTAAATAAGCTATAAAAGCTTTTACAATAAGCTAAAAACTATACTACACTACTCCTAAAACTAACCTACACTACTATGAAAATAAAACTAAATTCTAACACACTACAATGAACTGCTGCGTCTTGTATTTATAATCACCAAGTGGGAGGGCATTTTCATCATTTAAAGTCTTTAACCAATCATATTTATAGATCTGAGGGTATTTTGGACTTTTCGTGTGTCTAGGAAGCTTCATAGGAAATTGCCAATGATTGCTTCATTTTTACGCGTCTTATGACAGCTGAATTTTTGTCATTTTGTCCACGTGGCAGCCTGTGATTGGCTAGCCACCTTGTACACCCTGAACCTCGTATTGACTCCTCTGAATTCTGAACCTCGTACTGACCCTCTGAATTCTGAACCTCGTACTGACCCCTCTGATGAACAGTTGCTCGTAACCGCCACCTGGACCTGCAATTAATCTTTAGATAGCCACGTGTCACCACGTGGCCTGTTCAATGTTCCGGCACTGTCACAGGAAACACCGCCGGACCACCGGTCAACGACGGCCAACGGTGGCGATCAACGACGGACCACCGGTCAATCACCATTCAACCACCACCTGACCACCGATCAACCATCGCCGGACCACCGGTCAACCACTGGTCAATGGCGGTTGATCGCCAGTCAACGGTCGGGTCAAACGGTGGCCACCTCTGCCACGTGGCATGCCACGTCAGCATGTAGGTCCCTTGTCAGCCTACGTGGCACTGCCACGTCAGCCGACTGGATCCCACTTGCCTACGTGGCAGCCACGTCAGCTGCTGACGTGGCGGAGGGGATATTAACCCTCCTACAGGCTCGAACTCGAGACCTTGAGGAACGAAACATAACCCAACTCAGTTTACCAACTGAGCTAGGCAGTGTTTCAATTATATTACACCATATTTAATATATAACCTTTAAATATCTTGGACCAGGTTTATTAAAACAAAAGGTTTCAAAATGGTAAAAAGGTTTAAAATAAAAAGGTTCAAATATGAAAGGCCAGTACCGTTAGACTCGTAATTTCGTGCTCTCCTAATGGAAGATCGTTGAATATAACGACTTTCGTTTGAACCTCGATAAACGTAAAAACATCATCGAAAGTCACCCAAAAATTACTGTTTTTGCTTTATTTTCAATCCTTTGTACCTGTAAGGCATAAAAACACAATACAAACATATTTGCAACATATTTATCCATATTTTAGCGTTTTAGTCCGTTTATTAGCATTTTCCGGGGTACAAATGATGTGTGTTTTAGCACACATCACATGCCTAAACAAATAAAATACGGACTAATACTTAAAGTGAAAGATGATGTAAATATGATCTTGTAATTACACGCCTGAATAAGATGTTCAATGTGACCGGCTATTTGTTTCATGTAAAACTTGTTTTTTGAGAAAATTAACTAGACATTAAATTATGAAACATGTTTTCTTGATTTAAAAAACTGACATTATAGGATTCTACTATGGAAAAGTAGGCTCATCCACTAGAACAAACTATAAGAGAAGTTTAAGGCAGACATTCCTAAATAATTCAGGTTTTTAATAAGCTTCGTGCTGACCTGTTTCTCCGCTTCATTGTGCGTTCGAATGGAGTTATCGAGAACCTAAATGATCACTACAATGTCGTATAAAAGGTTTTTAAAATTAAAAGTTAACAACACGTTTTCTTAACTTGTGCTACAAAGATGTTTTGCATGCTTCTTTGTACATGATTTTGTCACATATTTTTTTATAAAACTTATGTGTATACCCCTATGTGAATTTTTAAGTCAATGCCAACCAAACTAAGAACAAATGCATTTGGTTTGACTTCTCTGGTCAGACCCGAGGGTCTCTCCAACCCGTGGCAAATATTTTCTCTCTGGTTAGACCTAAGGTTAATTTTTGCAAGTTTTTTTTTTGGTGGACTTAAATCGAGTTACCTGGTCGGACCTCAGACCCGAGGCATAAGATGAGACAAAACATGTATATGACATTACTATATGATTTACTAAAGTCATGTGTCTCATAAATCTAAGAGTTGCATTAACAATGCAATTAACGCTCGTCACTTACCTCTTGCCTCATTTTTATACGCTGGTCAGACCTCCGATAATAAGTGGGAGGTCAAGTTGGATCTTAGTCTTTTAGTAAATTAATTCTTTTTTAAACAATGGGTAGTTAATTTCTAAAAGAATTAATTATCGAAAATACTAAATTGAACTTTCTATGTTCTGATTAATTATGTTATTGCAACATAATTCGTAAGCAAAAGTTTGTTTTCTCATAGAAGACAAACAAAGTCTCTTTTCCTGGTAAGAAGAGTGAGACTTAATCATATCTCTTCTCATTGGTTGACAAGAATAATATAGGGTTATAATTAATTTTTTTCCTCAATTATATTTAAACTCACTTTCAATCTTTCATTACCCTTTTGTGGTTCTGAAATCTTTGAAAGATAAAATATTTGTGTAACTAGAGAACATTTTGTCTATAGCTATCAAATAATGACATCTTGCACTTGTCACAATGTATGAGTTTAAACCGCAATGAGTAAAAAAAATTGCTAGCAGGTCTTCTAGGTATATTTTCTTGGACTCACATTATTCCTTAAAGTGCTAAATACCCTTGTGGCTATGCAGACGATAAAGGAGGAATTGCATGCTAAAATTCAAGTTAAATGAGAGCATTAATGGCTAGTCCCTCATTTACATAAGTAGAAATTCATATACTCAGTTAAATACCTAAGTACATTACTACTTGTAGGCATTTTAAGTAAGTAGGAAAGTAAATAGATCGCTATTCGCTATCTACTGGTGATGTAACACTTACAATGTTGACAAATCTAGTGGGAGCCTTGCGTTTTATTACTGAAAAGGCATTCATGTAATGTTGTCAAATTTCAATGGGAGCTACAAGCTTTATTTCCTTATTAGTTACCCATATTATTTCTAGTTTGATTTAAAATAATTCATTACTTTCCGAATATGAACGACCATGGTTGATATGTGTTTAATCACATATCATTTTCCTTATTAAAATAAGCTTAAAAGACCAAAAATACATGAAAAATGCATTGTATATGTGTCTTTTGTGATTTGTATTGTACAGGTACCAGATATATCAAAAATGACAAAAACGAAGCCAAATATGGACAAAACCAAGCACGGGAATGGAAAGAGTGTGAGAAAGCGAAGCCGAAGGCCTAATAATCTTTAATGAGTCAACCCGTACCTATTTTATTGGGCCGGGTCAGCCCATTAACTTTTATACCTTATAAGCCTAAAAGCCTAAGTCCATTTATAAACAAAAGTCCAAAAACCAAAAGCCCAATAACCTCAGTCAAACCCAATCCCACCCGTGGTCAAAGTCAGAGTTATAATAAACGGGTCAACAATCACTGTTTACCTTTCCTTTTTCCCTCCTTCGTTTTTTTACAACAAAAAAAACATACACATAGGGTAAATCCCTCACCCACACGCACAAATCCTTCTAGAAACCTTACACAGCCTGACACGTCTGACACATTAAGCCACACTGTCAATCTCGTAGACTCCTATTGGTGGACTTAACGTGGAGGCAATCTGAGGGTGCTAAGAAATGGATTGGGAGGTTTTTAGAGATCAAGGGTCAGGATTGCAGCTTGGGGACGCTCCTCTTCAAGGCTTTGAAGCTTCATCCCATTGATATAAATAGAGATGTTGTCACACAGTGAAAGAGTATATAAGGTAGGAGTAGGAGTAGTGTAGTTAGCTTTTTAGTAGCTTATTGTAATTTTTAGCTTAATGTCTTTTTATTAATGTAATTCTCCTTAAAAAAACAGTTGTAAGGATTTCCGTGAGTAAGAAAAGTTTTCATATTCTCTTGGAATTGTACTTTGGATTATAATAATGTTTTGGTTTTTAATGTATGGTTTTTGGGGGGGGGGGGGGGGGGGGGGGGGGGGGGGGGGGGGGGGGGAGTTTGGGGGTTGGGAGGGGGGGTGGGGGAGGAGGTGGAAAGGTGGCTTTAAGGGGGGGGGGGGGGGAGGCTCAAGATGGGGGGAGAGGGGGGGGCTGGTCGTTGGGGGGGTGTGTGGACGTAAGAGGAGGGAGCTTTGTGGAGTTTGTTAGAAATCCTTAGATCATTTATAACTCGAAATTGTTTAGATCTCATCTAGGATTAACAATAACAAAGTTCAGAGAATACGTATAGCGGAATTAACATAAGAACAATGTAATTGTAACAAGGTTTTTCTTCATTATCATTCACTACAAGCCTCAATTCTATATGATCAGTATAGAACGGTTATCTACAAACTAACAGGGATCAAACATCCTTGGGGTTAAACAAAACTAACTAGACATCTACATCTTTAACACTTTGTGTACACACACATTTTTCACACACAGGGATACTAAAAACTATGTCTATGGATCTCTTTATATAATAGAGTCCATAAGACTTTACAAGGAAAACTAATTGTATTAGGAAACAAATCTTCCTAATCTTTATCTTCATATCTTTGACCAAATCTTCAAGAATCCTTTTTCATATTGATGTGTGCTAAAACACACATCATTTGTACCCCCAAAATGCTAATAAACATACTAAAACACTAAAATATGGATAAATATGTTGCAAATATGTTTGTATTGTGTTTTTAGGCCTTATAGGTACAAAGGATTGAAAACAAAGCAAAAACGGTAATTTTCGAGTGACTTTCGACAACATTTTTACGTTTATCGAGGTTCAAATGAAGTCGTGAATATTCCACGATCACACCATTAGAAAGAGCATGAAATTACGAGTCTATCAGTACCTTACTTGCCCCGTGAACCTTTATTATTTGAACCTTGTCAAATCCTTTTTGAACCTTTTATTAATATAAATCTGGTTTATGTTAATAAAGGGTAAAATAAAACATAATGCATATAATTATCAAAGGATTGTATAGCTCAGTTAGACTTGGGACATCCCTTGAGTTTTAACTCGGGAGGTCCTGAGTTCAATTCTGCTATGGCTCCTTTTGGGGTTGTCCACGTCAGCGCCACGTGGGACTGCCATGTGGCCCCCGGACCCGACCCGCTCCTGACCCGGCCCGTAACCCGACATGACCCGGCCCATGACCCAACCTGACCCACCTGTTGACTGGCGGTTAACTACCGTTGACCTTTGGTTGACCGATGGTCCGGCGATGGTTCGACGGTGGTCAACGGTGGTCCACCACTGTTGACCGGTGGTCTGGCGGTGGTTGACCGATCGTTGACCTGCCACGTGGTTGCTACGTGCCGTGCCACGTCATGGCGGCTGACCAATAGGGTGTTGCCACGTAGCGGAGGCGCCGCCAAATCTGACATAAATACAGGTACGGGGTACTGTTCATAGTATTGCAGGTACGAGGTTCTAGAAGGCGATTGTATGAGGTTGACTTGGCGGCTGGCCAATCACGGAGCGACACGTGGCGGCGGCACGACTGCTTATGATTGAGTACGAGGTACGAGGGTGAAAAGACTAATTTACCCTTTCACTTGGGTTATAAAATTATCACTCAGCAACACGCATCAGACATTCTCTTCATTATTTTCATTTTTAAGTTTACACATAGTAGTGTAGGTTATAATAGGAGTAGGAGTAGAATAATTAACTTATTTTAGATTTGCTTATAGTAAAAGCTTTTTGCTTATTCTCAACTTATTGTAGTGGCTTATTATTATGAATGAAGATGCTTTTTATTAAGGTTGGTTATATTAATGCTTTTTATCTTAATGCTTAGTTTGCTTATTGTAAAAGCTTTTTCAAGCTTATTTTAGCTTATTGTAATCAAGATTTTGAGCTTATTAATGAAGAAGTTTATTTCAAAGGTTGGTGTTTTCTTTGTCTTAATATTATGCTTATTCCTCTTGTCATTTTCTTATTATTTTTAGCTTATTTCCAAATAAGCTCATCGCTTATAGCTATATTTTGGATTCGAATCTCTGAAGCTTATAATTCTAATAAGCTTCCTTTAATAGCTTATTTAAGACTAGCATATTTTTATATTGTTTTTGATTAGAGCTTTTCGAGTGAGCTTATTTTACTTATTTTTGCTGCTTATTTTTCTAAGCTTATTGTTGTTTAGATCTAATCATTAAATTATACCCGTCTCTTTTCACTTTGATTGAACACCTTAGTTTCGGGGATTATATCTAAAAAATATATAATCTTGTCCATTTTAGCTTATTTTCTAGAATAAAGTTTTGTGCTATTTAATTCTAGTTTTATTTTCTTAGATCTAAACCTTTAATTTACCCGATTCCAGAGTTCACACTTATGTGAACACCTTGTTTCGGGTGGATTTTAGATCTATAAGTTTTCATCTTTTTATTTAGCTTATTGTCTTTAGAAATAATATCTACTTATTTGTCTTAATACTTATTTGTTTATTGTGCACTTTAACTTTGTTTTGTTTTATTGTTGATGATCTATTCTACACTTAGCCGAGAGCTTATGGTCTTATAACTATTTCAACTATTAAAGTCCCAAGTCTTTTTAAGTGTTTTACATGAAGGCTTATTAGTTAATAAGCTCAAAACTTTATTGATTACTTAGTGAAATAAACTAGATAAAGTCTTATAGTCTTAAATTTAAAAGTTTAATTAAGTTTTGTAAGAGCCGGTGGTGGTAAATATTCGAATCGTTTCATCATTCGGTTTCTAATTTTCTTTCCCCTCTTCTTAATCAATGGTATAAAGTAGCAAAATTGTAGTTTTATAATATGTTGATTGCTTATAAGAATGATTGTTCTATTAGAGTAGTTTTAATATGCTTGTTAAGTGATATAGTGATTTGGAAATTAAGTGTGGATTTATAAAAGGTTTAGTTGATTAATAATCTTTGATTATTTAGATTTGTAGTTTGAATGTTTTAAAGGGTAAAATCCGGAAAAATAGTCAAACCATCTATACTATAGTTTCTTTTTAAGAGGTTTTTATCAATATAAGCCAACGTTGTGAGATAATTATCTTTTCTAAGGACATTAATTCGTTAAGTAAAACCTTAATTCATACTTGATGGACTTTTCACATCACTTAGCAAGCATTATTGTCTCTTAAATATCTTTTAGATCAATTAGCTTTAAATTTGGTAGCTTGATTATTAGTAATTCTAGATTGGTAATTTTTAGGGATTAAAATTAGTTTTAGAACCAAAAACAAAAATATTTGATATTCAAGCATCAAACAAAACGCTTTCGTGAATTTCAAATTCATCTCTCGTCGGGATACGACATCCGGGAGATAAAATATTGTTTGTCCTCAAGCAATTTTTATATCAAACGGGATACTCTCTATATTATTATTATTTGGTATTTTAGGATATATATAAACTATTTTTATCGAATCGGTTTTTGGCGCCGCTGCCGGGGAGAGGTGTACGATCTACACGTGGTGTTTGAAGTTAGTGCCTTGAAGAACCTTTCTTCGGAAAGTTTATTTTCGTATTATTATATATATATATATATATATTCATTTTTATTTTTCTTTTATATAAATATTAAAAATACCAAAAAAAAATTTATTTATTTATTTATTATTATCTTTAAAAAACCTATAAATATTATTCTTTATCCTCTTATTACATTTAATTCTTATCTTCTTTATCCTCACCAATTTCATTGTTTTCATTGTAAAGATCCGTTAGAAGATGGTGTATGTTGTCAACGGTGTACTTGCAAGTGGTGTGGATATGCTCTTAGAGAAGGATCTTGTTGGGTTTGCCCTTCAAGAGATGAAAATTCATCCATTGATGCTCCTAACTCTTTCAATGATCTTCCAAACGTTTTCACCCACCCTCCACAACCCCAGTACGAGACATACTCGTGCGAGTTATGTGGAAATGATTCTCACCATGGTTATGATTGTCCACCACGGTTCCCGCTTGTCTATGAGCAGGAACCGAGCTACAATCAAAACTTTAGTGATAATTATTATCCACAAAATTCACCGAGTTTTCCACAACAATATCTTTGCTGTGAAAACTGTGGGGGTCCTCATGAAAGTTTTCAATGTCAACCGATGAATCAAAACTATTTTGAGCCTAACTATTCCGGTTTTGACCAACCCCCGCAATATTCCATCAATCATCAGCCTCCGAGTATTCAAGAGAACCTTAATCAGCAAAAGATGTATGAACTTCTTCAAATGATGCAATCATTTTGTGAAAAGTTACTTCAACAAAAGCAGGCGGCTAGCATCGATCAATCACCTCTTCAAGAAATGAGTATCCAAGATATGGAGGATCTAAAGCAGCATTATTTAGATGAAATGTTAAGTTTAAGTAATGACTTACAGATTAAAGATTATCGTAATGAGAAAATAGATATTCGTTTTAGAAGGGAATGTGAAAGTATGATTGATGAGCTTAAAGGTAAATTCAATGGAATGAGTATTGAGATTAATAAAAAGAAAGAGCTTCAGCATCTAGAGCAGGTGGCTAATCTTAGTACTTATCCTTCGCGGCGGTTCAATTCTTTTTATGATGACGATGATGAGGAAAGTTCTATTCCTTTAAGAGATATTATTTCTAAACTTCCTTTGTCAGTTGCAATCACACCCGACTTATCGACTACGGACTCTCTCATCATGGGGGATGAGCATCTTAGCACTATTCCTGAAAAGGAATCGGACAAATTCATAAAGTCTAGTGTTGAGGACCTTGTTCCAATCCCAAGTGAGTCCGAGGATACTTCCGAGAATGATAGTGATTGTGATTTACCTTCGTGTGATGATTTCTCTCCCATTAACGTTTATGAGGAAAAATCCGTGACTTTCTCTAACCCTCTCTTCGATTCAAATGATGATTTTACCTCTAGTGATGACGAGTCACTATCCGATGAGGACGTTTCGCAAGATAATGTTAAAATTTATTCGAACCCTCTTTTCGAATTCGATGACGAATACACCTCTAGTGACGTAAATCCTCTTTTTGATGAGGTGTTAGAGAACATCGAGAGTAAGGACTCTTATGTTTCTAACCTTGATGAGCCGGCTTTGTTTGTCACACCTCTTTCCGATTTTAATGAGGATGAATGTTTCGACCCAGGTGGCGACGTTGATGAGATTGAGTTTCTACTTCACCGTGATCCGTCTACTCCTAAGATAAGCGTTGCTTCCATTCTCGAGGGGTTCACCGATGAACCGCCTCTCGAAGATAATGATGATTTATTTGATTTAGAATCTAAAGAGAATGAATGGAAGAAGATTTTGTACGATGCTCCAATTGATGATTTGATGACCGAGGATAAAGTTTTCGACCTCGGGATTTAGGAGATAATTTTTTCTCCAACATATGTGAAATTACCCTTTGAGGATCGCCATTATATTTCCCTCACATATGTTATCCGAATTTTTCTTCCTTATTTTACCTATCCTATCGGTGGAATCTTGTACCCTTTGCCCTTTTTGTGTTCTGAATTTTCATTAATAGTTCCTTTGACTATTTGGACTTTTTTGTCAGTTTATTCGGATTTTCGTACCGTGTTGACGGTGGTGATTTTATGGAGATATGTGGATTGATTTAATGTTTATTGTGATTAATATCCTTTTTGAAAGGTATTATTGTGTTAGTGTATTTCTCGGGTGTTTTGACCCGTGAATTTTGGAGAAATGCCGAGAAAAGCGAGTCTGACATGTCTTGTTAATGTCCAAATTAAATTTTGAAGGGTTTAAAGTGTAAATATGGCAATTGAAAACTCTAAGTTAATGGAAAAATATTTTTAAAGTGAATAAAAATGCTAATTAACTTTGGGGTAAATTTCACGGTTGAGTTTTACGAGCTTTTAGTGATTTCGACACGAAAAAGAAAAGTGCCCCGGGACTCTGTGTGGATCCCATGGCTGTTATGGTTAGAAAGGGGTGATAAGGAGGCTAAAATTTTAGCTACTTTGTCTAAGAGACTTTACATATATATGCTTCTACTAGAATTCTTTTTCATCATAATCCATTCCCATTTACAAAATAAAAACACACACTTCTGCTAGTGTGTGTATAGTTCTTCGCACCTACACACCACAATCACACTCATTTTTTATTTTTTGATCAGAAAACATGAAGAATTAGATATTTGGGGATGATTCTAGTGTTTGGTTATTCATTTATACAACGTTTGGGTTTATTTGTACGGTTCGGTCTAAATCTCAATTTGAAAGATTTTCTTGTAAGTTTTCAAATTTAAATTCCTTTTATCCTTTTGGGTTTATTTTGATGCATAGATGTTAGTTGTATAAGTTGATCGTTGTGAAAATTGATTTTTGGAAGCGAAATAAATTAAAAGGGTGCATTTGGTTCGTGAATAGTGAAAAAGAAAATAAGGGTTTTTGTAGTTTTGATGTTGTGGTCATGATGGTTGAATTATATATGTTGCTAGAATGCTTATTTTTGATAAGTTGCTTGTATAGCTTATTCGGGCTTATTTTTAAGCTATTTCTTGGCTTATTTGGGCTTAAAGGCCACGTGTAAATTACCAAAGTCACTAGGAAAGTGATTTTGATTATTTTTGTGTTATGGCATATGTTGTGGACTATTTTTGAGGCTTATGGTAGTAATCAAAAGCGATACGTATCTTATTAGCTTATTTTAAAGCTTAATATACGTATTTTGGAGTTTATGGACTCACGGCCCAATAAGTCTATTTGAGCCGTGGCTTAACGGGAGGGCTTATTATGGTCCGGATTATTTTTACATATATATAAATATATACTTATATATGTAAATGGACCTTGGTTTTGGACTTAAATATTATTTTGGACTTATAAATGTCATAATGGACCCTCGTTGGGCCTTGAGGTCCAATAAGCAATATTTGGTCATTTTGAGAGTTTTGGTGGACTTTTTGAAAGCGAAATGTATTTACGAAGTGATATTGATCGTTATTTTGAGGAAAACGTTTTGGTGAACGGATAAAGTTTGAGATTTTGGGAATTTTGTCGAAAAGTGTCAAATTGTGAAAAGTGTTTGGAAATTAAGTTTGAAACCTTGGAAAACGTTGTAAACACGTACGGGTCATGTCGAAATTTCGTAAAAAGTTTATACTTAGAAATTTTACTTAAAAACATGATTTTTGATTTTTAATAATAAAATATTATTTTATTATTTTATTTATTATAATTCACTAAAAAGACAAAAAAAAAATATTTTTTCTCGAACACTTCCTAAGGTGTTGGTTGTGATTTCAAACGTGCCGTTTTCAAATCAAGGATATATGATTATTTTGAATGTGATTAAGTGTACCGTATGGACTGTCCGAGATATATTTATATTTAATAATTATAAATATGTTTTATATTACTTATCTATTACGCTAAATAGTATAAGTTATGTATTTATCGAAGAATGAGATTGATAGGATGTGGAGATAAGTCGTAACCATCACACCACTTAAAAACTATTTTAAGTATTGTACTACGCGTCTAAACTCTAGGCATCAAACGTGGATGGATTGTTTGGAGGGTGAGTTGACTATAAAATGAGACATTAACTGGACTAGGTCGTGTGTGGGCGTCGTGTGTGGGCGTCGTTGCATTTGCTTGTGTAGTAGAAGTTGGTTGCTAAAGGCTTGCTTAAGGTGAGTTCTCGTAGCCCCACTTTTTACTGTTTTTCCGTTGGGGGAAAATGATACTCAAATGTGTTTTGAATTGATCTGTGCGAAATGTGGTTTTGTTTTTGGGACAAGATATGTGCTTATGACTGTTATGTGAATATTATGTGTTGATTTACTTGCATGTACTGTGTTTGGCATGGCAAGGTTCTGTGTGGTACTTGTATGTACTGTGTTTGGCATACAAGGTTCTGTGTGGTACTTGCATGTACTGTGTTTGGCATGCAAGGTTCTGTGTGGTACGCCCTAATATAGTGCTCCAGCTGGTAGGCCCTTTAGGTGCGTTAGTGATTTGGGAGTTGCGACTCCGGATTTATTATTGGATGTTGAGATATGACTAGCGGGGATGCTATGTCTTGGATTGTTAGCATATATTCACTGTCATATAGCACTATTGTCCACTGTTGAAATATTGGCACAACTTTTGGGTTTAAGGTCAAACCTACGAGCTCACTTGAGTTTGGTGATTAATAGCAGACTTAGAAGTATCCCGTGTGGAATTTCGTTTGAAGTCTTGCTTGCTTGTTGTTTGATTTTAGTATTTGGAGATTTTGGATTAAGTTTGGTTATGGTCCCCTGCGAGGGCATATGAATAAATGTAAGAGATTTGTGGATTTTAGTTGCGATTTGGGACATCACTTGAGAGTTTTTGACCCCAAGATTTAGGAGATAAGTTTTTATCCAACATATGTGAAATTACCCTTTGAGCATCGCCATTATCTTTCCCTCACATATGTTATCCGAATTTTTCTTCCATATTTCACCTATCTGGTGGAATCTCCTTTTCTTCTCTCCTCCGGGAGTGAAGACACCATTTTTAACATTGGCATTCCCATTTTTAGTCTTGAGCCGGTGGTATCTCATTGGAGTGGAACTTTCAAGTGCTTCAATGTTTATCTAAACATCTTGAATGAAAGTCCGATTGAGATTTGCTCTTCCACATGTTTCGTCCCTAATATATCGATGATATGGGGAGAGTTAAGCTAGAGACTGGCACAAAAACAAGCGCTTCTCTGGAGGCAACCCGTGTCTTTTTGTAACATTTCTCAATTTTAGGTCATTTACGACTCCTATTATTCGTCACTATTTATTTTGGTCCGATACGTGTTTACTTTTAATTTAACTTTTAAGCTAAATCGTGTAGACTAGAAATAATCATACAATGTAAACGGTCATCAAATAAATTAAACTTTACATAAATCAAGTGTTATATAATTATTGGGAAGATAATTATTAACTTTGCATGTTTTAATTTTTATTGGTCACGTAAAAGGCTTGCGTTTCGCAATAAAATACATTTAGACATACCTCGGAAATACCTAGGCTTACCTAGACTCAAACCAATACCCACTTTTGATCCTTAAACACAAAATTCATCCCATGTGCTAATAACAACTAGAAAATCCCTAATGATCCCTAAAGTACTTATACATCCCATGTTTAATTAAACCTTGTACTAATTGTCTATATATATATATATATATATATATATATATATATAAAATAAATAAATAAATAGGAAAAAAATGATGAAAATATAAAAATATATAAATAAGTAGGCCCGTAGAATTAGGTAGCTTTTGACTTGACCGAGTTTTAAACTCTAGCTTTCCCCTTAGCTTTCGAGACTTAGTGTTTGCTTAACTTTAAAATTTTGCAAAGAACAAAAAGTGGATAGTGGTTTATATAAGGGTTAGATGCTAAGCGTGAGTAGTTGGAACTCTTTAGAGCTCATAAAGGTTAATTGTGGCTTTTTGCTCTCAATTAAGCGTTAATAACGTTATATTATTGAAATAAATAAGTTGCTTTGGTTTTTTTTCCTTCTGATTCTTATTTAGATCCATCGTAGAGATTCCTTCTGGTGAAAGTAAGGTACACATCGAGGTTTTGTCAGTGTTGTGGGAAAATAGACTCCTAGACCATGGTCGGCTCACATACCGATGTGGCAGTTGTTAAAAGACCAGGACTTGAAATTTGGCTATAATAATAATTATATAATAAACCGAAGCCAAAATAAGACCACTACCTCTTGCCGGCTCACAACCGATGTGGTAGTCGTTTAAAGGGTGGAGGTAATAATAATAATAATAATAATTGTGGCTGATAAAGTTTACTGCCTCTTGCCAGCTCACAACCGATGTGACAATCTTCTAAATAAGGCTCGTAGTAATAATAATCCAAGTATCTGATAATATGTTTGCCCATTCTTGCGGCTCATACAAAACGATGTGCCGACTTCTAAAAAGGTCGAGGAATTTTACGAGGTCGAAAAATATAGGGGATACTGGCCTCTTGTCGGTTAGGACGCCCGATGTGTCAGTTGTTTAATGGACCGAGGTTTAATAATATTGCAATATAAATAAGAATAAAGCCAAATTTCGACTCCGGGGTTATCTAAATAATAGCCTGCTACTCTGGACTCGTTGTTGAAGTTGTTTCGGATGAATACAAAGGATACCACTAAACCTATGCGAAATTAGAACCTTAATGTGGACCTTATTCTCACCATATCGTCTCTTTAGGAAAGAATTTCAAACTAATTGTGGTCTAAACCGGATTTACTTTATATGAATAATAGATTAATTTATTTGTCACCAATAATAATAATAATAATCTTTAGAGGATTTAGGAATAATAGGAGCGAAAAGTTAAAGTTTTTACTTACATAATTAGCATTTATGAGTAGTGTTAGCATCTAATCTTATATTTGACTGTGATTTCGTTTTAAGCTTAGTTTAGGGATTGTGAAAAGTCAAGAATGACGAACTCCCGTTCTTAAAGCCTTTTAAATAGTTTTATTTAATTTTTATCTCAGTTTTTATCTATTAATGAATAAGTGGTTAAAACGGGGGCGCTTTAGAAATAAATGATTTTTGAACCTTCTTAATGGACCTTTTCTGTTTTTGTTTGATTGTGAGGGGTCATAAGTTAAGGGGGTTTTTAATTATTTATTTATGGACGTGTTTTATAAACATTGCGTGTGGGACCAACAATGGCTTAGTGTGGGGGAATTTGATGTGTGATAAAACATACATCATTTGTACCCCGGAAAATGCTAATAAACGGAGTAAAACACTAAAATATGAGTAATTAAGTTGCAAATATGTTTGTATTGTGGTTTTATGTCTTACATGTATAAAGGATTAAAAACAAAGCAAAAACGGTAATTTTTGGGTGACTTTCGACGACGTTTTCACATTTATTGAGGTTCAAACGAAGTCGTTTATATTCCATGATCACACCATTGGAAAGAGCATGAAATTACGAGTCCAACAGTACCGACCTTTCTATCGTAAACCATTATAATTTGAACCTTTTACGCCATTTTGAACCTTTTGTCTAATAATAAAACAGACCTGGGCCAAAAAGGGGTTAAATGGTTTATTTTGTATATATGTTACGAGACCACTGCCTAGCGCAGTTAGTCTCTTGGTGTTCATTAAGGGTTGCAACCACAAGGTCTCAAGTTCGATCCCCAAGTTTGCCTGGGGTGAGAATTATAAGCCTTGTGCCACGTGGCACCACTAAATTGGCGACACGTGGAACCAGACACGGACCCCTAATCCAGATCCCCGACCTTAGACTGGCGGTCAACCACCGTTGACCGATGGTCCGACTGTGGTCCGGCAGTGGTCAACGGTGGTGCGCCATGGTTGACCGCCGTTGACCGCCGTTGTTGAGCGTCGCTGACCACCATTGACCGCCACCGTTGACTGGTGTTCCGGTGGTGGCTCCGGTGACGGTGTCGGAACTGTTAAAATGCCACGTGGCACCACTCAGGTGGTGACACGTGGCCATCTAATCGGTGGTGACACGTGGCCATCTAATCATTTGGTACGAGGTGTTGTTCATCGTATGCAGGTCCGAGGTTTGGAGTCCGAGGCAATCATTGGTGTACGAGGTTCAGCGATCGAGGGTTCTAGAAGTGACGTGGCGCATTGTGATTGGTGGATCCAGCTGCAGACAGCTGGCGGTTACGAGGTATAATCATTGGCGTAATAATACGCTGTCAATGGCAAAAGACCAAAATACCCCCCAGATTTGGAGCTTTGATTAGACAAAGACATGAATGGACGAAAATGCACTCAAATGGGCTATAAATCTCACACAACAGACTTCATTTGAGGGGTGTTAGATTTAGTTTATTTTCATAGTAGTGTATGTTAGTTTTAGGAGTAGTGTAGTATTGTTTTTAGCTTATTGTAAAAGCTTTTATAGCTTATTTAGCTTATTGTAATCTACTCTTTTTAGCTTATTAATGAAGATGTTTTGAAGATTGAATTGTTTATTTTCTTATGGCTTATTCTTTTTCTAATCATCTATTTTTTTTCTTTTCTTTTTAATCTTATTTTGTCTTATTGTTGCTTCTAGTTTTCTCCTAGCTTATTTCTTACTTCAAATAAGCCTTCCTTTGGCTTATTAGATTTAGATCCTACAGCTTATTATTATCAAATAGCTTTTGCTTATTTTCATTTTGTCTTATTGTTTTACTTATTTGATTGTTTATTTCTTGCTTATGCTCGATTCGAATTGCTAAAAGGGTGTCATGAGTCTTCTACTCGACTTATTCTTTAAGTCTTGAGCACCCTTATTTTCGAGAGCTTATTATTTAGTGTAGTAGTTCTAAAAGCTTTTTAGTAGTTAAAGTTTTCAATTGATTTACTTTTAGATCTAGTTTTATAAATAGTTTTAAAAATAGTTTAAAGCTCTAATCAAAGCTTTTTTTAGATCTTAAAGTTTTCATGTTACATATTTAGATCTTAAAAGAAGATTTAGCTTATAGCTTATTTGTCCTAATCTTTTGTTTCCTTGTCTTATCTCTTATTTCATCTTTCCATCATCTAAGGCCGAAGCTTAAGGGTCTTATAAGGTTGATAAATAGTTAAATTTTTGATCTTTATGGTTTTTATGGAAGTAATTAGTAGATAAAGTTGACACATTTATTTGCTAATTAGTGAAGTAGAAGCTTTTTAAGTGATAAGCTTATTTGTTTATTAAGTTTGTAAGATCGGGTGGTTTTATATCATTGCGGTTCTTCATTCGGGTCTATTCTCTTTCTCTTTTCAATTTTAGTAGTTAAGATTTATTTAGTTTAAAAATGTTTATGCTTGCTTTGTTGATTAGTGTTAGCTTAATTGATATGCGTAGTGAGTAGATTTTTATATATGATTGCTAAGTGTTAAATTGTTTAGTGAATTAAGTGTGATTAATAAAAAAGGGGGAAATATTGATTAGTGATTTTTATATTACTTTTTTTTGAACAGCAGCTTTATTAAACGACTAGCAAGGAGCTAGAATTAGACAATTACAAGATACGGGTTTTTGAGCCAATCGATCCATTTGAACGAGGCTTTACATCTAAACTTACACCAATAATAAGAATTAGAAACAATGTTATCAAAAATCCTCGCCTGTGAAGGAGTATCCTTCTCGAAAAGAATCTTGTTACGGAACATCCAAAAACCGGTACACCTTAAACAATAGAAGATGCCTTCGAACACCGCTTTGAGATTTGCTGAAGCCTAAGGGGATATCAACAGTGTAACAGTCCTCATAAGATAGAAAACATCAACGTAATCCACATTCCACCAAGACGATATTTTCTGAGCCAACTGTCTAACCAAATTACATTGGAAAAAAATATGACAAGATGATTCGCCCCTCTGTTACAAATAGGAAAATATCGAGTCAATTTCAAATCACCACGACGAGATATATTCATTCTGTGGGCAGGCATCCATTTTTATTTTCCAAAGACGATGTTCACTGTCTAGAGGCACATATTTAACCCATCTCGTAGCCGAGTGAATAACAGGAAAACAATTAGCATCAATCACTTGCCGAACGTACCTGTCAACAGCAGATGAGAGGGTAATCGTGCTAACCAACCTGGAGAGATTGTCGAGTTGAAATTCTTCCACCATTCTAGGATTCCCAACGAAAGAAGTTAACTAAACTGTATCAATCAGGTTTCCGTGGGAATAGTTACATTTTGATGCCTCGCCTATGCGTACAGAGAGGAAAACATCTTCAGAATGCTCTCATTATGCCATTTGTCTTTCCAAAAACTAGTATTGTCTCCATTTCCTATCTTGATCCGAATATAATCAAATATGTTGACACCTTGATTCTGTAACTTCTTCACTTCCTGCATAATAGAGGTCCACGTAGATCGAAAACCCCTTCTCACATCAGTGATAAACCCCCCCCCCCCCCTCAGGACCATGAATGGCCTTAATCACTCTAGACCATAACAAAGATTTATGTGCAAAAAATCGCCAAACCCATTTGCACATTAAGCCTCTATTAAGCGCATAAAGACTGGAAACCCCCAAACCCCCTCTTTCTTTAGCTGTGAGAACCTTGTTCCAATTCACCCATGATGCTTTTTTACTTCTAGGATCATGAAAAAATGACTCCGAATGGATTCCAGCAAATAGAGAACACTCGAAGGGACTTTATATATAGACATATGGAAGATCGGCGTCGATCCTAACACCGATTTAGAAAAGGTAAATCGTCCACTCATAGATAACGTTTTTAAACTTCCAATTTCGACAAATCGGGACTTGGTTTTAACAATGGACCTCTTTCCAAGCGTTCACTTAGACATATTTTCACAAAATTTCATACCTAAATAAAGAAAGGAGTATTGAGAACATGGAACCTAAGTTTAGTATGCCCACACTCTTTATTCTGTACAGCTTACACATCGTAATACCCATTATCTTGCTTTTACACAAATTTATCCGAAGGACCAGAGACACGATAAAAGCATTCCAATCAATGGAACAAGGGTGTCAATATTAGAATTCATTCATAGCCAAGTAATATTGCATCCTCCGCGTATAAATAGATGTGAAAAATATTTAGCGATGAGCTATGCTTAATACAATAAACATTGCCCGCGTCACACACGTTGAAACGATATTTGTAAGCTTTCCCATTTCAAGCGATAAATAAAAAAGGGATAGCGGTCACCTTGCTTTAGACTCTTTGAGAATTGGAACTCCTCCGTTGGACTCCCATTGGACGAGGAATTGAGCACTTTTGACGAATTAAGGCAGTTTTGAATCCATCCTCTCTATTTGATACCAAAACTAAATTTTACCAATAAAGAAATCCCATCGAACCGAATCATATGCTTTCTCAAAGTCGACTTTGAAAATAAGAGATTTTTTTTCCTCCTACGACACCATTGCTTAAATCTCATTAAGGACTAAATGATCCGTCAAGGTTTTGTCTCTCCGATTTGAAAGCGATTTGATCCTATTTAACAAATATCCCAAGAAACACAACAAGACGATTAGTCAAATTTTAGCGATTGATCTTATATATACTCCCAATAAAGCTAATAGGCGGAAATCCTTAACCCATGTTGGCATGGGATTCTTTGGGTACAAGCAATAAACGTGAATTACATCCCTTCGGATTTAACCTATGTGAAAAAATAAATACTTAATCGCCTCAAAAACATCGTTTTCAATAGTCGACCAAAAGTGTCGATAAAATCCAAATGTGAAACCATCTGGACCCGGTGATTTGTCTGTTCCGCAATCCCACACCGCCCTTTTGACCTCTTCTTTAGAAACCATACACTCAAGGTCTTTCTGCTGATCAGTCGAAAGTGAATTCGGAAAAGCGACTTGAAATTTGGCTATAATAATAATAGTTATGTAATAAACCGAAGCCGAAATAAGACCACTACCTCTTGCCGGCTCACAACCGATGTGGTAGTCGTTTAAAGGGTGGAGGTAATAATAATAATAATAAAAACTGTGGGCTGATAAAAGTTTACTGCCTCTTGCCGGCTCACAACCGATGTGACAGTCTTCTAAATAAGGCACATAGTAATAATCCGAGACTAATAAAAGTTTGCTGCATCTTGCCGGCTCATAACCGATGTTGTAGCCTTCTAAAAGGTCGAGGAAATTACCGATTTCGAAATAAGACTACTGGATCTTGTCGGTTAGGACGCCCGATGTGTCAGTTGTTTAAAGGACCGATGTTTAATAATGTTGCTATAATAATAATAATAATAAAGCCAAATTTCGACTCCGGGGTTATCTAAATAAAGCCTCCGTCTTTGGACTCGTAGTTGAGTTGCTTCGGATGAAATAAAAAAGAAAACCCCTATGTCATGCGAAATTAGAACCTTAATGTGGACCTTATTTTCACCATATTGTCTTTTTAGGAAAGGATTTCAAACTAATTATGGTCTAAACCGGGTTTACTTTATATGAATAAGAGTTTAATTTTTTTCGTCACCAATAATAATAATAAAACCCTTAGAGGATTTAGGAATAATGGGAGCGAAAAGTTAAGTTTATACTTACACAATTAGCATTTATGAGTAGTGTTAGCATCTAATCTTATATTTAACTATGATTTCGTTTTAAGCTTAGTTTGGAGATTGTGAAAATCAAGGATGACGAACTCCCGTTCTTAAATCCTTTTAAATAATTTTATTTAATTGTTATCTTAGTTTTTATCTATTAATGAATAAGTGGTTAAAACGGGAGCGCTTTTGAAATAAATAATTTTTGAACCTTCTTAATAAATCTTTTCTGTTATTGTTTGATTGTGAGGGGTCATAAATTAAAAGGGGATTTAATTATTTATTTCCGGGCGTGTTTAATTTACATTGCGTGTGGGACCAACAATGGCTTAGTGTGGGGGATTTGATGTGTGCTAAAACACACATCATTTGTACCTCGGAAAAAGCTAATAAACAGACTAAAACAAATAAATATGGATAAATATGTTGCAAATATGTTTGTATTGTGTTTTTATGCCTTACAGGTACAAATGATTGAAAACAAAGCAAAAACGGTAATTTTCGGGTGACTTTTGACGATGTTTTTACGTTTATCGAGGTTCAAATGAAGTCGTTAAATTCCCATGATCACACCATTGGAAAGAGCATGAAATTACGAGTCCAGCGGTACCGGACTTGCTATTAGAGCCTTTCTTATTTGAACCCTGTCGCATATTATGTGAACCTTTTATATTAATAAATTTAAACTAGGCCTAAGAAGGGGTATATATTAAATTTTACATACAATTAGTGAAGCTATGCTCTAGCACAGTGGTAAGCTTGCTAGAGTTATGCTTCTATACCTCAACGTCCCGGGTTCGAAACAGGCAGAGGGTTTATCCCCTCATTTCCACGTCAGCGCCACGTGGCTTGCCACGTTGCGGACCCGATCCAGACCCGGACCCGACCCGACATAACCTGGCCTATGACCCGCCTGTTGACTGGCGGTCAACCACCGTTGACCGGTGGTCCGGTGGCGGTTGACCGCTGTTGACTGTCGCCGTTGGTGGTCCGGCGGTGGTTGACCGTCGTTGACCGCCACCGTTGACCGGTGGTTGACTGGTGGTTGACCGTCGTTGACCACTGGTTGACCACTCGTTGACCTACCACGTGGCGTGCCACGTCACTGGCGGCTGGCGTATCAGAGGCTGCCACGTGGCGGCGGCGTGACGGTTAATGATTGTATACGAGGTACTGTGCAGGTGGCGGCTGGCCAATAGAATGGTGACACGTGGCGGCGGCTAATGATTGAGTACGAGGTTCTAGAAGGTACGAGGAGGGCATTAATGTCCAATCATTTGCAATCATTGGCTGCCAATGATTGGCTTTGTCTCCAAGCAATAATGAATGGACAGAAATGGTTTAAATGAGCTGTCAAGGGAGTGAATTTACCAAAATACCCTCACAAGTGGACTATAAAATGGACACCACCAGATCCAGATGGAGACATTCTTTTTTTTATCATTTTTCTCTCAATTTCACATAGTGTAGGAGTAGGTTAGATTTAGGAGTAGAATAGTGGTAGTTTATTTTAGCTTATTGTAAAAGCTTTTTAGCTTATTTCCAGCTTATTGTAGTGGCTTATTTTTTATGAATGAAGATGCTTTTTATTAAAGGTTGGTTTAATTAATGTTTTTTTATCTTAATGCTTATTACTTATGCTTATTCTTCTACTCATTTTTCTTTTGCTTATTTCTAAATAAGCTCATGCTTATAGCTTATTTTTGGATCACATCTCTTAAGCTTATATTCTAATTAGCTACTTTCATAGCTTATTTAGACTAGCTTATTTTATATTGTTTTTGATTTAGAGCTTTTCAAGTGAGCTTATTTTAGCTTATTTTTTATTGCTTATTTTTATTCAAGCTTATTTTTTTAGATCCAATCCTTAATCATACCCGATCCGAGTTCACTTGATTGAACACCTTAGTTTCGGGTAGATTTAGATCTAAAGTTTTCATCTTTTTATTAGCTTATTGTCTTTAGAATAAAATCTAGCTTATTTTGTCTTAGTAGCTTATTATTATCTTGTTCATCTTAACCCTTGTTTGTTTTAATGTTGATGAAATCTATCCAACTCTTAGGCGAGGAGCTTATGGGTCTTTTAAGCTTATTTTACTACTAAAGTTTTAAGCTTTTTAAGTTTTTACTTAGCTAATTAGTGAATAAAGCTCAAAACTTTATTAGCTAATTAGTTATTTAGAATCTAATAAAGTTATAAACTTTAGTGTTTAATTAAGTTTACTAGATCGGGTGGTTTATATTCGTCTCCATTTTCTTCAATCGGGTTCTTCCTCCTTTTCCTTTTTCATTAATTTGTAGTTTTAGCTTAATTAGCTTAATATGTTTGTTATTATTGTTATGCTTATTATTGTTCGTTTAGTTGCCATGTTTAGCGAGTAGATTTTCTCATATGCTTGTTAAGTGTTAAATTGCTTAGTGAATTAAGTGTGATTAATAAAAAAGGGAAAATATTGATTAGTGATTTTTATATTACTTAAATTATTGTTTTGGTTATTCGAGCGGGCAAAAGCCGTAAGAATAATTAGGCATTAATTTAGTAATCGATATCTTAATAAGAGTTGTTTTCAATATAAGCCAACGTTGTGAGAAGATAATTTGTTAGAAAGATATTGGTTCATCAATAGGGACTTAATTGTATGTTTAATTCACACTTAAGGATCTAATCAATACACTTAGCAAGCATATCTTTTATAATATATCGTTCTTTGTTTAATTGCTTGCTATTTGCTATCTAGTTTTTATGTAGTTTATTTTTATTAAATTTTTTAGTTTTAATCCAAAAACAAAAATATTCGATATTCAAGCATCAAACAAAATACTTTTGTGGATTTCAAATTCATCTCTCGTCAAGATACGACATCCGAAAGATAAAATATTGTTTGTCCTCAAGCAATTTTTATATCAAACGGGATACTCTCTATACTATTACTAATTTGGTATTTTTAATATATTATATATATATATTTTATATATAGCGAATCACTATGCTTCAGGTAATATTCTACGAGCTGAGAGCTGGGTGCCTCGGTCGTCTCTTCTTTTTTAGCTTTTCTGATTGGTTCGTTCTTGATCCCATTTTTAGTTTTATTTATTGGCCTTCCCATTTCTGTTCTGGTAGGTTTTCAATGTCGTTGCAGGTTGCTATGTCATTATCGTCGTTCTTCTCTTCCTCCCCTCTGGCGAGAGAGATAGAGTTCACATTTTTGGTGACGGGGGATTTGGCCTCTTCTCTGATTAGCACTTTTTCAGGAGCCCTACTGGTTGTGAGTTCTTTAAGAAGCCCAAACATTTCTGCCATCTTATCATTTATCTCCTCTCGTTGTTTGAAAATGGAATTCTCAAATCTTTCCATCATTTCGGTGTGTGCTAGCATGTAGTCCCGTACTCGAGCTTCGAAAGTAGTTCTTAATGCCTGAGGTTGAGGGATTGGGCCGATACGTTCGCGAAAAGTGAAAGGGCTCTGCTTTGGTGGTTCATTCTGGTTTCGCGAGTGAGGGTTTGAGTAGACTGCTTCAGCATAAGCTTGAGGGACGTGTGTTGAGATCGGTCTGGGCGTCGATCGCGATTCTTTTAGTAAGAAATTAATCTGGTCTTTGAGCTCAAGCAGTCTTCGGTCAGGCATTTTTAAGGTGGGTTGAGGTGCAGAAATAGCTTTGATCGGTTTGACGAATTCTTTTGCGTCATTCAAGCCCTCATGGTCGTAGAGGGCGAGGTCCTCAATGATTTCCCAGGATTCATCGGGGTTCTTATTGCGGATTTTTCCGCTAGCGGCGTAGTCAATCTTGCACTTAAGATGAAACGAGACATGATCATAAAAAATCTAGATTTGAAGCCAACGATCGATGCCATGATGAGGGACTTTTTGGAGTAAGTCTTTAAAACGAGTCCATGCTTCAGAAAGAGATTCTCCATGATGTTTTTGGAACATCAGGATATCGTTGCGGAGTTTTGTAGTCCTTCCTGGTGGAAAGAATTGAGCAAGGAAACGAGTAGTAAGATCCTCCCATGTGGTGATGGAGCTTGCTGGAAGACGTTCAAGCCAGTTGCTAGCTTGATCGCGAAAGGAAAATTAAAATAAACACAGGCGCGTTCTTTCCTTGTTTTTACCGTCAAGGTCAAGTGAGTCCACAAGTTTTAAGAAATCCTTGAGGTGTTGGTTTGGATCCTCAGACCGAAGTCCAATGACATAAGAATCCTTTGAAAGAAAAGATACGTATATGCACCGAGTGAAAGCGCAACCGAAAGAAAATCAACAGGCGTACCTCGACAAATGAACAAAAAAAAATATCAATACGAAAGACGGAAATTCTTATACCAATTATCGACTTCACTCGACAGGTGAAAACATATAGTTTTAGTGTGCCAAAAAGTGTGTGTGCACCAAAGGTGTAAAACGTGTTTTTTTTGGGTAAAAGGGACCCACCCCGGTAAAATATATTAATCATCCTAAATTGCCAATAAGTACAATGGAATGTGACTGAGTGTCACATTAACCTCAAGCCACAGCTTGAACTACCACTAGATCACATGACATGACATATGACCACTACCTATCTATTACATAACCAATAACACTAATAGGGAAAAACCACCTAATGATGCATAAACCAAAACACATAAACATAATGACTGCACAAAAACAGCCTCGGGCAAATCCCAAAGCACATAAATTGCCAATAAGTAAAACGTGTTGTGTGTGTGGGCTTACACGTCCCACAAGAGATAGATGCTAGCATGGTGGTGTAGCCTCAAGAATCTATGATTCCTGTTACTAGTTAGAGTAACCGTTCTAGAATTGATCATCTAGAATTGGGGCGTATAGTGAATAATATGACGAAAAACCTTGTGTTAATAACAATGATTCTATGTATTGAATATTCCGCCTTTGTTATTAAGTTATCCTAGATTAAATGTCTAAACAACATGAGCTTATAACGATCATCAGGTTTTCACATAAATAATGTTTTTATAAAATCATTTTAAATTAAAGAAGTCACTTTAAGTATAAAACTCATTTTAAATAATAATGAAATTGTCTTAAATGTAATCTTTAAAAAATTCCTTCTGGTTGTCATAAAAAAATTCTAGAGACGGTTATCTAATGGTGTATCGTACCTTACCACTATGAATCACTTCAAACCTGCTTTTTATAATAAAAATTAAAATTTAATACCCACATGACAATTTTCATAACTTAATTGTATAGGCCACTTAAACATGTTCTATTCACAACGATCATTTTAAGCACATTTTATTCACAATAATCATTTTAAACACAGTTTTCGCCAAACATCACCAAGATATTCTTCAAGAGGTTTTTTTAATAATTCGACATCAATTATACTATATGTTACTTAAACAAAGGACATCGCAACACCAAAAGGGGTTTTAAAACACCGTACAGACTCTAACACAATTCTATTGTTTGAAAACAAAAGAAAATACCAGAAACCACATACTCAAAATAAAATCAAACGAACTCGTACAAGAAAACTCATGCAAGACGTTATGTACTCAAAAGAAAACATAAGGCAGTATCCAAAACAATGATCAACAGAGCAAACCTAAAAGCATCGATACTAACATGTCGCTAACAGGTTACGAAAACCAAGGGATATATAACCAAGGGAGTAATGATCCACACTAATATGTTAGGAACAATTAGTGATTAAAAGAAACGTTTGATAATTATACGAGTAATCAATGCAACGAAAGAACTAACGAAAGCGCCTATATCCGAAAGAGAAGATCCGAACAAACAATCGAACAACGAGCAACCACAATAATAATAATAATAATAATAATAATACTAGGTATCCGCAAATACTAGATAGAAGAGAAACTTATTATCTATACAACTCAACTCAACATATCCTCCAATTAGGGTGAGAGAAATATTCTCTACCCATACCACCATATTTATCATGAATACACATATCAAAAAGGAAAACATATTACACTACCACCTTACAACCAAACACAAATAAATGCAATCATGGTCACAAGTCTACGTGTGTGATGCCTTTATAATTATGTTGGCCACCATAATTATAAGTGCCTCTTTTCACACATGTACTTACTTCCAAGATTACCCATTTCAATCATAATTCACATCTAAGCACATATTCCACATTGCACATCTTAAACCACTCCAACTTAACACATAAGGGATGCTTCATTAAATAACTACTTACTTATATCAAAATAAAATCGAAATGACATAAAGGAACGAAAGTCTCGCAACAATTCCCAAAATACGAAATATCCAAAAGAAATAATCAATAACAACATGACGAGATAAAGGACGGGATAAACTTATGCTGGGCCTCGCTTGGGTTTGACTTTGGCTCCACAAGAATCACCCGACTCTGCGGGTCTAGCCCTACTACGCGCATCCAACAAATGATCATCTATCCTATCTCCTTTGGTTCCACAAGAGGCTCCTCATACACTTAAGTTCGGTTGGGAAAACGGTTCCCAATGAAACTTCTTAGACAACGCATACTAAATCGGGTATGGGTAATAAACATAACTAAGATGACAACTTAATAAAATGAGATCATAAATATTTATGCAAAATAAAAGGGGAAGCATAGCAGTTATATGAAAATAGAAGGGAAGCATAATAGTTATACAAAATAGAGGGGAAACCTAATAGTTATAGCATTAAACACATAAGCCCTAAATGCATCTACATGAAGGACTCCTACGTTATAGTCTAGGCTCAACCACCTACTTCTCTATAACCAAAGGCTTTGATACCAATCTGTTACACCCTGCCTAGGCGGAAACACGAGGCGTAACATCATGGATATCATCACAACACAATGGTGTCAACAATAGAGAGAACTAAATGAAAAAGGTAAACAAATGAGACACGATGTGTCATGACAATATCTAACACAAGATAAAGGAGTCTTGCAATAAGATAACAAAGTCATACCACAAGGAAACATAATCCAAAAGACTAAACAAGATCAACAAACATCCAACATCAAACAATTCAAATGACATAAATAAAATCTCTAGGAGAATGACTCCGCATGCAAGCCTACGGTCTCACTAGCCACTCATCCTAACCTCAACATCCTCAAGATGATTACCTGAAAATGATGCTTAAAAAAGTCAACATAAAGTTGGTGAGAGTCATAGGTTTAAGACACGAAAATCAAATCCAATTGTAAATTACTGTGATAATAAAGAAAACATTGCAGGACAATAAATGAACTATCATACAGGCTAACATGCAAATCCAATCAATCACACAACTAACCGACAAACGACTACAAGACGTCTCATATCGCACCAATGTCCCTGTGGTTACCCCCTTAGCCTAGGCCATAGATACTCTCAAAGTAACCTTCCTGTCCGCTAGGCCACAGTACCATCCACTAAACATGCCATGGATACCCGCAGGTGATCCCCCCTGACTTAGTTTACAATTCTCAATATCACATCACAAAGATGTAGCACACAACATACAATAGTCACATATAGTTCATGCATCTTTGACAATACATTATCATAGTAATCAAAACATTTCCAAACACTTTGCGTCATTTCCACCACAATAAATCATAAGAAAAGAGGGGCTATGAAACTCACCTGAATGCTCAAACGCAGCTTCCAAATTTTAACGCGCACTATACAAATAAATAAACACGGTTACACACGACCAATCCAAAAGCTCTAGTCCATGTAACACACATATGATGGATGTCTATGGTGTTTACTTATCCCCACGGGTCACCCCAACACCATGCCCAACTTTAACCACTTCATTAACACTTTACACTAGATACTTATAATTAAATCGAAATTTGCATAATTTTAATGTCTCTTTACATGCTCAAAACCCTTACTTAATGACCTTCATAATTTATACAAAAAATCACCCATGTTCATTTATGAGTATATTAACTACCTTGTGATTCCCAAGTATTCATTACATGCGCAACTACCTTAAATAAAATCAAACTTCAAAACTGTCCGAATTCGGATCTGATTGCACACCAAAATATATCCCTCTAACTAATACTTTAGACTCCAAATCAGAAGCTCTCCTTTGGGGGATTTCTAATAGACACATAGAACTAAACTCCTGTAGAAGGGATAAGCTAAATTCGAATTTTAAGTGGGGGTTTTACACCTCGTAATCTGCCCTAAATCAGACCCGTATTTACTGTTTTGACCACTTTTCTCGTAACCAACATTTGAATGACTTACCGACCTTAAAAACTTTCGAGGCCGGATGTTCTGGAAACTAGACTCTCTGAGCTACATTATAGACACCGGAAACTTGACAAAATCTATTACCATCATCGAGATAACAGCCGAACAACACAGCCCTAAATTCTGCCCTATTCTAATTCAAGTTCTAACGCGATCTAAACCCTAACGAATACACCCATATGATCTTAATTAAACCCTAATCATTGCAATATGATTAAACATCATTAATTATCATTAATATGCTGTATTTTATGAACCCTAGAATCCATCATTAATTAATTGTTACATATATATATATATATATATATATATATATATATATATATATATATATATATATATATATATATTTAAAAGGATTAAACAAGGGAAAGATCAATACCTAGCGTTCTTACTCGATCCTACACGATCTAGCTCACAAAATCTTGGATCAAAATTTTTCTCTTCTTGCTTTCTTGGGGCTGAGGTCGACACACACACAAGGAGGAGAAGGAGGCCAAAAAAATAATGAGTTAGGGTTTTTATTATCTACAGGTTTTACCAATTTTAATCCAACTCAAAAACCTTTTTTTTCTTTTCTTTTGGGCCGGCCAAAACCCTCACTCCTCCCCCCCCCCCCTAAATTTTTTTTATATTATTATTTATATTATTACATATATTACCTTAAGTTTTTATAAAAACTTAAGCTAATTTGATTAAACCTTTTTACTTAAACGCTACAAACTAGACTTTCTAAATATAACTTTCATTTCACCAAACCACTTTCTATTTTTAGAAAGTTTGCTATAAACTTCCATATTTCACTCACTTATTTCAATTCTATAATGCCACATTTCCCATAAACGCTTAACACTTAATTATCCAACTATTGACATAGCATTACATGCAATACGCCATTCCCTTCCATTATCACTAAACGTGAACAAATGGAATACTCATTATCCAACACAACATACTCAAAATGAGATGCCCATACACCTCAAAATGATATCAAGCACATAATTAACTCACTTAGCACACATAAAATCACATAGAGCAACACTTAAACACATAAAATGAACTCTTAGCCAATTTTAAAGGTATTACTGACCTGCTCAAATCACGGTTGTCACATTATCCCCTCCTTAGGGAAATCTCGTCCTAAGATTTAACTAGCCGATTCAACATCATGATCCACAAATAACTGAGGATACTTAGACTTCATATGATCTTCGCGCTCCTAAGTGAACTCGAAACCACGCTTTGAATTCCAACGAACTTTCACAAGTGCTATCTTACTATGCTTCAATTTCTTAATCTCGCGGTCCATAATCTCTACGGGTTCCTCAACAAAACGTAAGGTCTTGTCTACTTTGATTTCATTCAGAGGCACATGTAAACTAGCATCCGCCAAACACTTTTTCAAATTTGACACATGAAATGTGTCATGCACACTACTCAACTCCTCGGGCAATCTTAACCGATAAGCTACAGGGCCGATCCTTTCAAGGATCTCGAATGGTCCTACATACCTCGGTGCTAACTTGCCTCTCTTTCTAAATCGAATCACACCTTTCCATGGTGACACCTTTAATCACACACGATCTCCTACCTCGAACTCCAACAGTTTACGCCTATCATCAGCATAGCTCTTTTGGCGATCCTTTGCCGCTTTGAGTTTTTACTTAATCAACACTACCTTATCAGTTGTTTCCTGAACCAGTTCAGGTCCAATCAAGCTACTTTCACCAATTTCCGCCCATAAAACAGGCGACCTACATTTTCTTCCATACAATGCTTCAAATGGAGCACACCGAATACTCGAATGATAACTATTGTTGTAGGAGAATTCTGCTAACGGTAGGTGAACGTCCCAATTACCACCAAAGTCAATAACACAAGCCCTTAACATATCCTCCAAAGTCTGAATCGTGCGTTCACTTTGTCCATCCGCTTGAGGATGCTAAGTAGTACTCAAATCTAATCGCGTCACTAACACTTTCTGCAGCGTCTACCAAAACCATGAAGTAAATCATCCATTTAAATCTGAGTTGATCGTCACCAGAATTCCATTCCTTGCTATTATCTCATCAATATAAATCCTTGCCAACTTCACATCTTGAAATCTCTTGTATAGCTAGAAAATGAGCTACTTGGTCAGTCTATCGACCATCACCCAAATCACATCATACTCGCTACTTTGACCTTGGAAATTTACTGATAAAATCCATGATGATTCTATCTCATTTCCACTCAAGTATCTCAGGCTGTTGCAGCAAGCCAAAAGTCTTTGACATCACAGCTTTCACTTCTTAAACAAATCCAACAATTTCTAACATAGGTAACTATACCCTTTTCTACACGTGGCTACCAATACATGTCTCCAAGGTTATAGTACATCTTATTCGCTCTCGAATGTTATCAATTACCTTGATGACTGAGTCCTCATCATAGGTTGATTATTTGGTAAAGGTTTACTAGATACGCGTGAGAGCTCGAATCTTTCTACTAACATAGAGCTATATCTGTTGGGCGGGGGAGTGACACTAAGGAGAGAGAACTCGTGCGTCCGTACTTTTTTATCCAGGAGTTCATCTAATAAAGTTAAGGGAGAGAGTTTAGAGAGGGGAGGGGTGTTAAGAGTAGGGAGAATTTGATGGAATGCGAAAAGCGCGTATACGAGAGTGTGTAATAATGATGGATAGATAACGACGTTAGTTTCATCGTGATCTAGCGAATCTTAACGCCTCAATCACCTATTTTTAAGGGGGAGAAGTGTGAATTAACTACATGTTGATTGATGTTTGAAAAATGGTCATACGGCTCCTGCACACATCAATTCAGGACTCAGGCATAAACTTTTGTCTCCTGGAACAATTAGTTCAGGACTCGTACCACAACCTCCTTCTCCAACACCTAATGTTTCACCAACAAAGAATGACTGAGATTCGTTATTTTGCCCAATGATTGATGAGTACTTCAATCCTTCACCAAGTGTTGTTCAACATGTTCTTGTAGCTGTTATTCAAGAACCTGTTGTTTCAACTAGTACACCTTCATCAACAAGAATTGATCAAGATACACCTTCTACAAGTATCTCATAAACCATTAAAGAAGCACAATCTCATGTTATTCCTACTAGTGTTGAAGAAGATGATCATGGTATTGTTTTGCACACATGGATAATGATCTGTAATTTGGTCTTTCAATTCCAGAACCTAGTTCTGACGAATCCTCTTCCCGAATTGTTATCCCAACCTACGTGCATTCAGTAAATCAACCACAAGAGCACATCGAAAAATAGACCAAGGATCATCCGCTTGACAAGATTATTGGTGATCCTTCCAGACCGGTATCCACAAGACTCCAACTACAAACCAAAGCCCTGTTCTGCTACTATGATGCTCTCCTCTCTTCAAATGAACACAAAAGTTATAAAGATGCATTAACCAAATCCTGTTGGATTGATTCCATGAAGAGCTCCATAACTTTTAATATTTTGAGATTTGGAAGCTAGTACCTCGTCCAGATCAAGTGATGATTTTTACCTTGAAGTGGATTTATAAAATGAAATTAGATGAACTGGGAGGTGTTTTAAAAAACAAGGCAAATCAAAGAGCAAAAGGAAAATGGAGTGGTTGAGCTTTACTTCGTCGGTACAGAATTTCAGCTTGCAGATATCTTCTCCAAACCTTAGGACAAGAAAAACTTGAATTTCTCATGAAAAAGGTTAGAATGCAAAGCATGTATCCGAAAACGATGAAAAAGCTGGTGGACGCAACTGAAGAGTTATGGTGGTATCTCTTCATTTAAGATATGTAAATATATAAAACCAGAAAAACACAAAAAGATTTTTATTTTTTATAAAACTTTTCAAAACCAAAATACAAAAATATAAAATCAGAAAATACCAACAAAAAAAATAATAATAATAATACCAAAAATATGTTTTTCATGACATGTCTTCTGGCATCGATAATATTTACGGCGTTAGAAATGCCATTCAATAATGACACGGTGCTGTAAATAAAGTTCGAACAGAAGTTTCAAATGTTTTTCAAAACATGTCAAAAATGGCTTGCTATTATTTCTGATATGCATCCCAGTTTTCAAAATGAGGAAAGCACGTCGCCAAAAAGAAGGTTGTTCCTAACAACGGGTGATTCAAAAACCAAATCAGTCATCTCAGTTTCTCATCATAAAAGATTTTAAAAGAATTTTCTATCACTCAAACAATGTCTACAACTCTTTAAATAGAAAACGGGACATTATTTGAGGGGGAGAAATGTGCTAATAATTCTTTCAAAATGATCTTTCAAACATGGAGTAAACAAAAAGGTTTGACAGTAACGGATCATGATTATAAAAGGGGAGTTAAATGTATTTTAACTCATATAAGCTTTAGATGTTACTTGTTTCATTCTTAAGGTTTAGAATGCAACATTATGGTAATTAGAAAATTACGCCTTTTAACGTTGAAACTAGAAGGACATATTAGCCATGTTACAAGTTTTATTAACCCGAACGATCTGCTCAAATATTTTGATTTCATAAATCAAGTTCTGTTAATCATTTGAAAAGTGGTTACTAATCAAATGAAAATCAATTTTCGACACTACAAACATATTTTCAAGTAATCTCAACCACTCGAAATAAAAGACAAAGATCATTTAATAGAATACAGTCTTTGTTCGAGGGGGAGAAAGTGTAGTTTCGCGAATTATCTTCCACTTGTCACTGATCGGTAATTATATGGAAAAAGTTTTAACAACGGACCAATAATTGAGGGGGAGTTTTTAACTCCAAAGGCTTATTTGTCATAAGTTTGTTAACTTTAGAGCCTTAAATATAATTTCAAGATTATTTGACTAGGCTTACTAACTACGCCCGATCATATTCCCAACACCCATCATAGTTCTTAAAGATCTTAGGTTTGTTTGGAATAATTACGTAGTTTTAGAAGCCTTGAAGTTGAAGATATGTTTCAGATTCGATTAAGTATTTCCCTTTATAATTATTTAATCTCTAACTACGTTCAAGGAGTAGAATTATTGTCAAAAGAGGTACACATAGGTTTGGATAAGTATGATGATTCCTTTAGATAGGCATATCCTGCAGGAAAAATTACATCCAAGACTTATTGACTTAGTAAAAAAAAACATTTAACATTTCGGCTATTTAGAGGGACTAATTGTGACATTCGAGACGTAGCTAACCTTGGAGTATTCAATTTATATCCTCACTATCTTGTAGGAGACATACTTCATCAGGGGTCTTAATTTGACTCTGATGTTATGGATTCGAATTATTTGTGTACTTCGAATATTTTGTTGTGTCTTCTCAAGAAAAGGATTGCTGGTTCGGGAGAAAGCTAAGACAACTTCCATCTGGAGAGTATCGAGACGGACTACAGATTGCTAACATGGACAAACTGACTATGCCACTTTAAGTTTGAATATTCAAGGTCCTGTCTCATACACAATCTTGTACATTAATAAATAGTGTGGTAACAGTTTATAGTGCAGTTAAGGAATTTTTTTTCATGACTTTCTCGTTAAACTCCAAATATTTTATAAAATTATCATAACTGATCACTACAGAGTCCCTCATTAATTGAGGGAGCATTTTAGGTTCCAATATCGCTTGTATTTAATCAGACCATATTTCTCTCCTAAAATTTTCTAACAATATTTAAATCATTGAGAACCTAATCTCAAAGGTTTGAAAATTTTGATCAGGGAGAGAATATGATTTAATATTAAATCTATAAAAGTGTGATCTATTAAGGACTCAAGCAGGTACTCCTCCCACCATGTGCCAAACAATATCGATTATTGACGCACATGTTAGGTGACAGTTTCATAAATTTCAAACAATCAAAAACAATGGCTTTGCTATCTATGATCACAATACCTAGATTGAATTTCAAATGGTTTTATGGCGAAGATAACAGTACCAAAAGACCAACCCTGTATTTACTTTATCAGAGTTAAAAGGGGAAATGGATGGTTAGGAACATGTTTCCCATTATCGAATAGCCGAAGGGATCTACCTAGGGACAATCTACTAGTTAGTGTAGAAGTCCTTAGGTATGATTACAAAAGGAGTAATGTGAGAATAAGGGAATAGTACGGACTGAGATGGAGCTAGTACTGAACATACCCAATAAGTACAAGTAAGGAATCTCGGTAAGCACCGAAGGGGTAGAAGAATGAAAAGAAATGTTAAGATACAAGGTAAAAGAAGCACCCTCCTTAAACATTAGGCGAAACCGGGGTTCACTACATATGCTGTCAGAATCACATGTGAGTGCTGACATTGAAGGACAAGAATCATGGACCCAGTGATACCTGCACAACCCTTCCTAGCCACTCAAGATCCCTTAAAGGATTCTTGTTTCATTTCTCATGGAGATTAATACATTTCTATCGTCTCTCTCACTCCGAGTTAGATGATATTAAAAAGGTAGCAGTCTGCTCCAGCCTCTGACTACTAAAAACCAAAAATGTACTATTCAGTCTAGAGCCATGAGATCATCCATAAATCTCGTTAGGACACTAATACAAACTATGCTTTCTCATCACACAATGTGATAACATGTAAAGATCTTAAGATCCTACGCATTAGCCTCAAGTATATGCCAGAACATCCTAGTGATCTAAAGAACACACAATGAAGATGGAAATCCTTCTATAGCCAACACCAAACAACTCTTTGTAGGTGACATGTGAGATCCTCAAGAGGATCAAGCTTGTGATAACTGAAAGAAACGATGGTGTGGATTCCTTATGAATCAAACTTGTTCGTATATGATTTGACGTTAGCTAATTGAAAAACCTTTCCGATGTTGCTCAACAGATCGATTTTCGAGCAACATTGACTGTGTAATCTTTAAAACAAAAGTATGTCTGATGAAAGATTGATTTATTTATAAAACCCTCGAAGTGCCAACAAAAACTCTTCTGAGTGACACCAACTGATATCAAATCAATTTCTCATTTAATCCAGTGGATTTTTAATCATACTGTTCCTCATGCGTGCTTTGTCTACTTTAATGCTCCGATTGAAGAACGGCTAGCGCAGCTCGAAACCTGTCAAGGAGATTCTTCGGAAGTCTACCTGATTACAGGCAGTATTTAGACTGATTAATGGGGAACCGTGGTTATTGCAACCATATCCAATGAAAGTGAACAAAGACACTTTCATTTGTTTATCACTAACGTAAACCTGCAGATCCCGACGGTCTCCCCCACCCCCCCCGCCCAGCAACCGCCCCCCCCCCTCCCCCCCCCCCCACCCCCCCACCCCACCCCCACCCGCCGCAGCCGCATGAAGAACATGTCCAATTCACAACCCCATGCTTACACTTCATATTTCTAATCAAAGACATCATGATAGCTGAAAGACCTACAACACAGCTTCCGTAACTCTGATGCTTGCTATCATGTTTCCAGAAAGGTGTGAGCATGCCGGTCCGAAGGTCACAACATCACATGGAGGCAATACTTCACAACAAGGATGATTAAGAAATTTACTGTGGCTGATGATCTCAAAGAAAGCTTAAAGATCATACAAGTCAAAGGAACTGTGCTTAAAGATCACTACTTTCCGTACAAAGATAGTACTTGAAGAATCAAAGACTACGAGCCAGAGTCAATGATCAATTCATGAATGCCCAAATTATAAATATAATTCTAGGGTGACCTCCCTTAGGGGGAGATTGTTAGGATTAAGAAAAAAAGACTCGGTCACCCCATGTATTTCTTATTTAGCATAGCTCGTAGTGGGTACAGTAATCGTATGATTTTATGATTTGGTGGGCCAGGACCTTTAACCCACTGTAAGGCCCACACCCATAGCTTCGTTTTAATGGGGCGTGTAGGAACTATTCTAAACCCTCTCCACACATGGAAGGGTGAGTTGGAAGAATCATTTGACACACACTCTTTATGTTGTTTTCTATAGTTCTCTCCATCATCTACTCTCCCCCTAACCTCTCTTTTTATATTGTGAGAATTATTTGGGAATCCTACACAAATTATTCCTCACATATAAGTATAGATCATATACTCCCTTGGTTGTATATCCCTTGGTTTTCATAACCCGTTGGCGACGTGTTAGTATTGATGCATTTAGGTTTGCTCTGTGGATCGTTATTTTGGATAAGACCTTATGTTTTCTTTTGGGTGCGTAACGTCTTGCCTGAGTTTTCTTGTACGAGTTCGTTTGATTTTATTTTGAGTATCTAGTTCCTGATATTTTCTTTCGTTTTCAAACAATAGAATTGTGTTAGGGTCTGTACGGTATTTTACGATCCCTTTTGGTATTATGGTGTCTTTTGTTTGAGTAACATATTTCATAATTGATGTCTAATTATAAAAGTCCTTTTTTAAGTATTGTGTTAGTGTTTAAGAAAAACTGTGTTTAAAAATGAACTTTGTAAAAAATATGTTAAATGTCTATAAAATAGATATGAAAATTGTTGAGTGGGTTAATATAAATTTTATTTTATATAAAAGCTGGTTAAAGTTAATTACAAAGTGGTAAGGATACGATACACCATTAGATATCCATCTCTAAATTTTTAATGACAACCAAATGAATTTTTCAAAGATACATTTAAGAAAATTTCATAATTATTTAAAATGATTTTTACTTAAAGTGACTTCTAAATTTAAATCGATTTTAAAAAACATTATTTAATCTTTCGAGTAAAGTCGATAATTGGTATAAGAATTTCCGTCTTTCGTATTGATATTTTTTTATGTGTTCATTTGTCGTGGTACGCCTGTTGATTTTCTTTCGTTTGCGCTTTCACTCGGTGCATATACGTATCCTTTCTTTCAAAGGATTCTTATGTCATTTGATCCACGTCTATTTGCATATGTGGAATCTCCTATATGCATTCTAGCCTTTGACTCGATATTCGTTTGTTATCCTATTCGATTGTTCGTAACCCTTGGAGTTCGTTGATACCGTTGAGTCGTGGAAGCTTTGATGTGATTGTGGGAATGGACTGGTTGTCCAAGAGGAAGTTTGTGATAGTATGTCATGAGAAGGTGGTTAGGATACCGTTGGAAGGTGATGAGATACTTCGGGTTCATGGTGAACGTACTCAAGGAGTCGTGAAAACCTTAATGAACACAAAGGTAGATGAACCGAAATTGAGTGATATTTCCGTCGTACGAGATTTTATTGATGTGTTTCCGGAAGATTTGTCGATGACCACCACGACGACAAGTTGAGTTCCGCATAGATTTGGTTCATGGAGCGACGCCAGTCGCGAAGTCTCCATATCGTCTAGCACCCTCGGAAATGCAAGAATTGTCTGAACAACTTCGAGAGTTGCAAGACAAGGGTTTCATACGACCTAGTCATTTTCCGTGAGGAGCACCTGTGTTATTCATGAAGAAGAAGGATGGTTCTTTTCGCATGTGTATTGATCATAGGGAGTTGAACAAATTAACTGTTAAAAACCGTTATCCACTCCCTAGGATTGATGACTTGTTTGATCAGTTACGAGGAGCGTGTCCTTTCTTAAAGATAGATTTTCGGTCAGGTTATCATCAGCTACGAGTGCATGAGGATGCCATTCCAAAGACCGCATTTCGAACGAGATACGGACATTTTGAGTCTACGGTTATGCCTTTTGGGTTAACCAATGCACCAGCGGTTTTCATGGACTTAATGAACTGGGTTTGCTAACCGTACTTAGGTAGGTTTGTCATCGTATTCATTGACGACATTCTGGCCTACTCAAAGTCGAAGGAGGAACATGAAGTTCATTTGAAGTTAGTGTTGGAGTCACTGAGGAAGGAGAAGTTGTATGCTAAGTTTTCTAAGTGTGAGTTTTGGTTGGAAGAAGTGCATTTTCTTGGTCACGTGGTCAACCATAACGTATTCACGTGGACCCGAGTAAGAGTAAGGCAGTGAGGAATTGGATATTATTCTTAGGATTGACAGGTTACTATCGACGTTCATTTCAATTTTTTTAGATTGTTGAAACCCCATACTTCCCTAACTTAGAGGAATAAGAAGTATAAGTAGAGTGTAGAACAAGAAGAGGCTTTTCAGACTTTGAAGAATGATTTATGTGATACTCCGATAAAGCGAATGTAGTGAGTGATGCGTTGAGTAGAAAAGAGAGAGTGAAATCAAGACGAGTAAAAGGAATGAACTGGCAGCCCAAAGTGAGGCGTTCAAGCAAGAGAACGTACTCGCAGAAAGGCTACATGGTTTAGATCAACAGATGGAAAGAAAAGGAGACAAGAGTTTGTAGTTTATGGATCGAATTTGGGTTCTATTGGTGGGAAGTGTAAAGGATGAGGCCCATGCGTCAAGGTACTTGGTACATCCAGGAGCGGATAAGACGTACTATAACCTTAGAGACATGTATGGGTAGCCACGTGTAGAAAAGGATGTAGCTACCTATGTTAGCAATTGTCGGATTTGTTTAAGAGGTGAAGGCTGCAATGTCAAAGACTTTTAGCTTGCTGCAACAGCCTAAGATACTTGAGTGAAAATGAGATAGAATCACCATGGATTTTGTCACTAAATTTTCAAGGTCAAAGTAGTGAGTATGATGTAATGGTCGATAGACTGACCAAGTTAGCTCATTTTCTAGCTATACAAGAAGATTTCAAGATGTGAAATTGGCAAGGATTTATATCAATGAGATAATAGCAAGGAATGGAATTCTGGTGATGATCAACTCAGATTGAGATGGATGATTTACCTCGTGGTTTTGGCAGACGCTGCAGAAAGTGTTAGAGACGCGATTGGATTTGAGTACTGCTTAGCATAATCAAGCAGATGGACAAAGTGAACGTATGATTCAGAGTTTGGAAGATATAATGAGGGCATATGTTATCGAGTTTGGTGGAAGTTACCATTTGAGCAATCGGTGTGCTCCGTTTGAAGCTTTGTATGGAAGGAAATGTAGGTCGCCTATTCTATAGGCAGAGATTGGAGAGAGTAGTTTTACTGGACTTGAGTTTGTACAAGAAACGACTGATAAGGTAGTGTTGGTAAAGGAAAAGCCCAAAGCGGTGAAAGATCGTTAAAAGAGCTATGTTGATTATAGGCGTAAGACATTAGAGTTTGAAGGGAGAGATTGTGTATTGTTGAAGGTGTCACCTTGGAAGGGCGTAGTGCGTTTTGGAAAGATGGGTAAGTTAGCACCAAGATATGTAGGACCATTTGAAATCATTAAAGGGATTGGTCCTATGGCCTATTAATTAAGATTGCCTCAATAATTTATTAGTGTACTTGATGTGTTTCAAATTTAAAAAAGTATTTAGCGGATGCAAATCTGCATGTGCATTAAGGTAGACAAAACTCTTCATTTTGTTGAAGAATCTGTTAAGATTATTGATCATGGGGTTAAAAGTTTGAGGCCTAGTAGGATTTTGATAGTTAAAGTCTACTGGAAATCGAAGCGAGGTTATGAGGATTTTATGAAAAATAAGTATCCACACGTACTCATTGAGCAAGTTATAGTTGGAAGTACTAATTAAAGTTGGGTACATAGGGTTACTGGTAGACCCTAGTGCACCCTTAAATGTTCTTATGTGGTTTGGTTAATGTTATATTTTGAATAAACTCGAAGTCGAGCCGATTCTTCAAAAACGTTGAGCTTTGTATCAGCTTATAACTTAGTTACAAGACAGTTCTTGTTTGATGAGTTGCGGGGTTAGGTTATGAATGACGTTGTTACACAACTTAAGGTTTTTGACGAGTTTCCTCGAAAACAGGCGATGTTCATGGAGTTGGATGTTTATTTTTTTCTTAGAGTTGTGATGCTGCTATTTGTACCCTTGTATGGGCAAGCAAAGTTGTAAGCAGTGGATTTCCGATCGTAAAAGTTAGATGAGATTCAAAGCGTGGCCCTAAGTTCATGTGGAAACGTAAGGACCATATGAAGTCTAAGTATCCTCAGTTGTTTGTTGATCGTGCTGATGAATCGGCTAGTTAAATCTCGGGACGAGATTTCCTAAAAGAGGAGATACTGTGACAACTGGTATTTGAGCAATTTAGTTTATACCTTTAGAAATGGCTAAGAGTTTATTTTATATGTTTAGGTATTGTGCTATGTGATTTTATGTGTGCTAAGTGGGTTAAGTAATGTGCTTAATATCATTTTGAGGTGTATGGGCATCTCATTTTGAGTGTGTTTATGTTTGGTAATGAGTATTTCATTTGTTCACGTTTAGTGATAATGGAGCGTATTGCATGCAATGCTACGTCAATAGTTGGATGACTAAGTGTTAAACGTTTATGAGAAATGTGGCATTTTAGCAATGAAATAAGTGAGTGAAATATAGAAGTTTGTAGCAAACTTTCTAAAAAATAGAAAGTGGTTTGGTGAAATAAAAGTTATATTTACAAAGTTTAGTAAGTAGCGTTTAAGTAAAAATGTTTAATCAGATAAGCTTAGGTTTTTATAAAAACTTAAGGACATGAAGTAAATTAGTTAATTAATAATTTAATAAAAAATAATAATATATATATATATATATATATATATATATACATGGTGCATCCGGTTTTGGGTTTAAAAGAAAAAATAATAATTTTTTTTTACTAAACTAAGTTTGGGTTGGACTAGGACTTGTAGGATTTAGATTAAAACCCAAACTTGGCCCATATTTTTCCCCTTTACCTTATACCGTACGAATTCACCTCCCCCAAAACCCTAAGAATTTGATTTTTACTTGTGGATCCAAGAAACATTCAAGAGTTGTGGTTTAGGTGCAAATCATCAAGGTAAGTGTGTTCATCCTAGTTTAAATAATGCATTCATGTAACAAAATCAATGATGAATTCTAGTGTTTCATAAAATTCAGAATATTAATGATATTTAATGATGATAGAATGATTAGGGCTTGATTAGGGTCATGATCATGCAGTTGGTTAGGTTAGATTTGCGTTAAAAACTTGATTTAGGGTGGCAGAATTTAGGGCTGTGTTCACGAGTGAATATCTCCATGATGGTAATAGGTTTTTGAGTGTTTCTGGACTCTAAACAGTAGCTCATTGAATGTACTTTTCAGAAAATTTAGCCTCGAAAGTTTTTAAGGTCGAGAAGTCATTCAAATGTTGGTTACATTAAAAGTTGTCAAAACAGTAAATACGGGTCAGATTTAGATCATGTTTAGGAGGGTAAAATCCTAACTTAAAATTCGAATTAAGCTTAGCCCTTCTACAATAGTTAAGTTCCATATGTCTATGGATAATTCTGTAAAAATTATCCTCTTAAAGCATGTCTAAGTATGGTAGTTAGAGTGATACATTTTGGTGTGCAATCAGATCCGAATTAGAACAATTTTGAAGTTTAATTTTACTTGAGGTAGTTATATATGTAAGTAATGCTTGAGAATCACAAGGTAGTTAATATACTCATAACTTAGCATGGGTGATTTTTGGTATAATTTATGAAGGTCGTTAAGTAAGGGTTTTGGGTATTAAAGAGACACTAAAATTCTGCAATTCTGAGTTAATTGTAAGTAGCTAGTGTAAAGTGTTAATAAGATGGTTAAGGTTGGTTGGTATGATTCCAAGATCGATTGAGGTCGTTGGCTTGGTGTTTGAATGATTGATTTTATTGAATTGTATGTTAGCTTATATGTTAGTTAGCATAATTTCCATGCAAATGTATTGTTTTAGAATCACAGTAATTGGATAAATTATTTTGGAAATTGATTGGATATGTGTGTCTGAAAACCTATGTTTCTCACAACATTGTGTTGACGTATAAGCATCATTTTCAGGTATTCAGCAGCATGGGATAAGTTAGGAAAGTGGCTAGATGGACGTAGGCAGCTTGGACGAAGTTTAGTTATCTAGATTTCATTATTTGTTTTGGATGATGAATGTTAATTGTTTGCTTTGTTAGGATGTATGAATGTTTGCATGTCATGACGTTGGCATGAACTGCCTTCATTTCAATGTCAGACGCCTTTTGGATTTGTTGATGTGTTTGGGTATTTTCAGGACACCGCGTGTCTATACCTTGTATTTTATGCATGTTTTAGTTTCTCTATATAGACGCCAATGTGTTGTGATGATTCCCTTTCTCGTCGCGCCTCGCGTTTCCGCCTTGGCGGGATGTGACACTTGGCCTGGTATATCACTCGAGACCGCCATGATTAGTACTATGGATTTAGATGGAGGAACATGTTCAACTGATAAATTTCTAGGATTAAACCAAATAGCCTACATGTCGTAAAAATAACTAACCACACTGGTTAGTTAAACCCGTGTAACCCTTGATTACTCTCATTTTTAAAGTAAAATCCCCTAGAACAACCTGCTGAGCCATTCCTTCCTTTTTCTACACCATATTATATGTTTCATTACACCTTTGCTCCTTAGCCTACCGTGTAGATTAAGCCTATTTTTTTCAATTGTTGAGTTGCTTTGTGTAACGTTTGTATTTCTTGTGTCAAGTGAAATTAAAATGCTTTCTTTCTCCGTAATGGTGGAAATTGCATAATGCATTGTGAAGAAAAATATGTAGCTCGTAAGTTTTGCTACTTTCGCGATTATGAATCATGTCCGAAGAAGAAACGTTACAAGAAAAAGATTATCCGGATGAATTATGATAGTGAAGACGGTGGAATTAAACCGAGGTTTATGATGTATTATTTAAAAAAAAGGAAGAAAAATAGTCGGTTCAAAAGAAGTTTATACCGAAGGAATCACTTGGAAGGATCGATTATTCGTTGATACGTTACAAAAATCAACGATGTAAAGTCTTGTAAAAAGTGGCTGATATCACCACTTATTCTGTAAAAGTATATAAGAGCGGGATGTAAGAGAAGTTGACCGTTATGGGAACGTCAATTAGGTTGTCTTTGTCATTTCGTGATCGAGGCGTTATGTCTATAATGTTTTGAGTCTTTGTCATGGAACGGTCGGGAGAAAGTTACTAGCAACCGTACCTTATTTGTTGGCTTAATCTATTTGTTTTGTGAATTTTGTTTAACACCCATTTTACTTCCCTTTCCTAGCAACTAACCTTAATGTCTACTCGAACGAGGACTTGTTCGAGCATGCATGTCTATTCCGTCGTTACGGCCATGTATGCATGTCTCAGCTGCCTTGTTGGATGACGACTTTCAAGGGATAAGTTAGAGCTCTCCTTCCCTATATCGTTCTTATCCAAACCGACTGGTTTAAACACGAACAAGGATGTGTTCGGATTGTATATGTCTATTCCATCATTATGGCCGTGTATGTACGATACATCTGCCTTGTTGGTGTGGTACTTATGGTGAAAGACTGTTGAATGATCAACCCTAAGCCTTCTTAACCCAATTTATCTTTTGAACTTGTTCTTCCTCAGCTTTAGCGGTGGAGATGTGTATCCTTGCCAAGCCTATGATACGAAGCTAATCACGACCGAGCAATTGAGCGTACTACTTAAATGTTGCACCCATGGATTAGCTTGAGCGATATGAATGTTTTCAATTTCCATATTTGTGAGGAGTTTGGGTTATGTAGGGTGTTAGGTACAAAACGATGCTTTAAACCGGTAAAAACCTTCAACTCTCGGAACTTCGGTTGGGACACATTTTCATAAACTAAAGCTTTTTCTACAGTCTACTTGAGGACAAGTAGGATTCAAGTGGGGAGATATTTGATGACATCAAATAACGTCACTTTATTATATCATTTATCCCATCTGTTTTGCCCACTTTTATATAGTTATTGCATTATTTGGTACTTAATTGCTTTAAAGTTGATAAATGCAGTAACTCAAGAGTGTTTTGAGAAGACAAGCTAAAAGGCACATAATTTGGAGCTAAAACGAAGACATTTGAAGAATGCTGATTTCTGACTACATACGCCATATCCAACAAAAGAATACGGTGTATCAGCGCCAAAACTTTACAAGAAAACGCGTTTGACCAATTCCCAATACGACGTATCTGACTTCTTCCATACACCGTATCCATGAAGATAACTATTCGAAAATACGATAACAAAAGTAAATTAGGAATATATCACTGATTGATTGAGAACGTAGCACGCTCTCTAAGGAATCCAGCCCTATACGCCGTATCGACCTAGCCAAATACGGCGTATCGAGTCTTTTTCAGACACTGTAAATAGAAGACTCAAAAACGAGTTTTCAGTGTGCAATATCATATTCTATATACCATACTCTTTGAAGACGAATTTCAGAAGAGAAGATCAGCCACCAAGGTCAAGCATTGATCACGAATCCATAGAAGACATCGTGTAAGTTTTACTCTCTTAATCGCTCGATTTCAATTGTTTGATTATGCTTGTATAATTACAATGGTTATGGGCTAATACCTTCAGGTATTATCCATCTTAATGAAAGTTCAATGTTTGGTTTGTTTTAAAATTGATTTATTAATTAATCGTTTATTGTTTAATTATGTGTATCACATCATACTTGTTTATGTGTTTGAATATGCGACCTATCATTCAACTGGGTCTAGTGATACCTAAAAAGTAATCTAGATACCGGGATAGCTATCCATATCGTGTTTTATATTACTGGACTAATAGGATCACAAATAACGTTTTGTCCTTGTCTTTGAATTATGAGCTTAGTTGGACCGGTAGGTGACCCGTTTATGTTTCAGCAATCATGCTCTTAATTAACTGATAAAGATTTGAATAGTGGACTACCAGTATATAAAACACCGTCAAACAATAAGTGGGTAAAGTCTCGTTGGGCTAGGGTTTTAACAGGATCACCACTGCTTTGATTCCTTAAGATAGATTATAATTAAACTAAAGGATGCTTTATGCGGATGCGTTAACTGTGACAGGATTAATCGTGTCTAGGTCTTAGGATAATGTCCCGCCTAAGTCTTAAGAATGATATGCCACTTCGAGATAAGTAAATCATTACACTAAAACACACAAACCGACATTGAACTGGATTTAATATGGCTAATATAGTTTTCTATCATTTGGCTTGTACCGCTTTTCTATCTTCTTTCTTCTTTTGCGTTTATTGTTTATTGAATTGATATTTGTCACCACCAAACCTATGCCAGTCTCTCAGGCTGAAAAAACCCCATATCATTAGACAACGTATATAACATAGGTTTAACTAGTAAATAGACTAATTAGAACTAATTAAAATACTGATAGAATATAGGATTAATGTTTCACTCTTAGTGTTCGACACCCTACTTACCGTGAAACTTCATCTTGCCCGGGTACACTGCCCGTTAAAGTGTTGTTTTAGGTTAGTCGGCTAAATATAATGTAAAAGTTGATAATCAAATAATTGACCCTACACAACAGCACATCTGGTTTTTATCCTATTGTTATTTATACACAAAAGATTCTATATTTCTATGTAGTGATAATGATAAGCTTTCAGCGTTATGTTTGTATGTGTCAAGATTTAAGCTTTATATATTTGATTTTGTGTTTATCAAAAAAGGGAACTGATTTTTTTATTTGTTTCTTGAAGGTATATAAACTTTATAGTTTATATGAAGTCTAGAAGATGTTGATGAAGAACATGAAAAGAAGCACACATAGCCTTCAAGAAGATATATGCTTTAATAGTTATCAACAACAACAAAAACAAGTGCAATTTGGAACAGCCTGCACCTACCAAAGCGTATGTTCATGTCAAACAAACATTAAACTGCCAAAAAACTGAGGAAGACAAGTGCGTAATTGACCTCACTTTAGCTCCTACTTTGTAAAAATGGTAATCGAAAACTTAGTTGGTTAACTAATTACAGTTTGGCATTAGAATTGCTACAATATCGGTAGTGCAACGCTTAAGGACCGGTCTATTTTTGAGATGAAAACTGGAGAGGGGACCTTCGGAGTGGAGAAGTAACAGATAGCGTCGATTATTGGGATTGACTTCCAAAATAAAATTGTGCATCTGCTGATTGCTTTTTGAAATAAACTATTTTGAATAAAGTCTCACGAACGGTAGGAGGTTAGCTGGCTCTATTTGTGTTTGATGAAGTTTTGTTTTCTTCATTTTTGTTTTATTGTATTTATGGCTTTGTTTGTTTATTTGAAAAAGGTGAGGGAGGTTATTGGAATTGAAGATAGAGAGGTGACTAGGTACAAGGCTAAGTTGGAATACCGTGCAAGAAGGGAAGAGGAACTTTTCACACGTGCTCCTATTTCATTTGTTAGTTTTTTATTCTTATCTAATCCTTATTATTTTATTTGTTTTTGAGTGTATTTGATTTGGTTGAATTCTATGATTGATG
>BQNB010000071.1:129545-143962 GCA_026074375.1 Tanacetum coccineum
TTCCTTATCTCTTTTCTATCTTATTTTGATTATTGGTATAGCTTATGTTGTGAAAATGGATTAAGCTTTTGGGATAACAACTATTCCAATAGATTTTCTTATCGATGGGTTCCAAAGAATTACCCCCATATGAGAACCATATGAAAAACACCATACCCCTTCATAGGTGGTAATTGGTGTCAGAGCAAAAAGATAAAGATTTGTATTTAATAATGGGGTGTAGGACATTTGTTCATTTACAAAGCACATAAAACCTTCGGTACTGCGCTTATAGGCTAAATTAAAACAACACGTTTCACATTGAGGAGAACCATAATCACGGATGAATATGGAACTGTCTATTGTGAACTTCCATAGCTTGGACACCCTACGAAACTGTAGTAAACACTTAGTAGTGTAACACCCCCGAAATCTGGTTGCAGCGGAATGGTAACATTGGGGTGCTACTTCAGGGCACAAAACACAAGTCACGGAAAACGACCTTAAAATGGACGTTTGTGTATAATTATCAGTTACAAAATATGGCTTAAATAAAAGAAAAGCATTTAGTGTAACATAGTGTTTTCCTAGCTAACAGTGTATTATCAAATCAACAATGTGTTGTCAACTCGTTGTCATTTAAAAGAAACAAAAACTATCATAAGTCGCTCGAAATATTGAGTGATATATTGACTTGTCAACTCATTGTCATTTAAAAGAAACAAAAACTGTCATAAGTCGCTCGAAATATTGAGTGATATATTTGAGGTCAGCGATTTGTCATATTATTGTCATTACAATTAAACAAACATGTGACATAATTATCAATCATAAATAAAGAAATATATTACAACATTGATAGCATATATTACAAAATAACATGGGAAAAGGGGGGGGGGGGGGGGGGTGGGGAGGGGGAGGGGGGGGGGGGGGGGGGAGGGAGGGGAAGGGGGGGGGGGGAAGAGGGGGTGGGAGGGGGGGGTGGACGGGGGGAGGACAACAAAGAAGTTAAACTAAATTAGTTAAACCAACTATTTGAACAATTATTGTTTAGATCATCTAGATGTTGAGTCCCATATTGTTGGGAATCATATTGTTTATTCATTTGAGAAGGGTGTGTTGGGTATTGATTATGATATCTGGCTGCCCTTGTATGTTAACATCACTGTATGGGGACTGTGATGGAAATTGGTTTATAGCTTTGGAAATTGTGATCAAAGGATTGATTTTGTGGTAGAAAGCGGGTTGTAACATTTACATGCGGCTCAGACAATTGATAATTTAGGCAAGTTATCACATTTGTTGCCAATCTTGTTTGCATTCGCTATAATGTATACTTTGTGGCTCCTCACTTTGAAAGGAAAATCCGTATGCGTTGAATTTTTGGCCGACTATAGTGGATTGTCCATTCGAGGAGGAATACTGGATGTATATTGCTCAATATTCCCCCATCTATGCATATCTCCAAGGAAATGTATTTGATTCAGCGTAAGTTAGCTTGATATTTGTCTTTTTAAACCAATCAGATACATATTGAACACAATCCGTTAAACCCAAAAACCTGGTCACAGCTATAACATGACCACAAGGTATCCCAGAAAGTTGCCATTTGCGACATTCACACACGCCGGTTTCAAGGTTGACTTGACGATTATATAGCCCATCAAAAACTTGGTATACATACTGATTGACCCCGTGAACAATCCATGTGGCGCTTTTTAGTTTTCTTTTATGAACCTTATGCGCTGCCCAATCAGTTATTTCATACTTCATGTTTTCTGCATGAATACATACAAAAATATGAAACTAATTAGTTCATATTAAAAAATATAAAGTGAAGTGTAATTTTAAACTTTCAGCGAGAAGTACCTGTAAGTTTTTGACGTTTAAAGTACCATTCTTGCAACATGGCACGATACGTCTCTGCCAACATTAAAACCGGTAGCTTTCTATTTATTACACTACACGCATTAACAGACTCCACACTATTCGATGTCATGTAATTGTAACGAACTAGTGGGCAATGTGCTCTTGACCATCGTTGTGTTCCAGCTTGGCAAAGCTTACTGTATGCATCAGGTTGAACAACTTGCATTATGTTCATGTTGGCTGTAAATTCATCTGGTGTATACGTCTTGCATATTTTCCAAAATAAACCTTTTTGTTGTTTTCTTTTTCAACGATAAGTTCATCATTAGATGACGACAACATACACTGATAGGATAAAGGGAATTCATTGTGTACTGCCAAAGCTATGGCAGGATGCCTATCAGATATGAAAAGCAAATTGCTGTGATCGCCTATGCATTCTTTAAGTACCGACATCCACCATGACCAACATGGACCTGTTTCCCCCTTGCATATACCAAAAGCAACTGGCACAATTTGGTTGTTTCCATCCATCCCAACAGCTACCAAATTTGTACCCTTGTATGTACCCTTTAAATGTGCCGCATCGATTATAAGCAAAGGGCGTAGATAATTCAAGAACGTACGGATCTGAAATAAAATATTAGTCTCACAATGTGTATATTAACATAATATCAGTTTTTTATCCAAAAAGGAATATCATTACTTACCGAAGCACCAAGGGCAATGAATAACATCTCGAAAACTCCTTTGTCGTCTGTTTTGATACGTGTGACTGACCCTTGGTTTTTTCTTTCAAGATTGTAACAATAATAGGGTAGCATTTCAAATGACTCATACGGTGAACCCCTTATCTGATCTAACCCATAATCCTTTCCCCTCCATGCTTGTTGGTAAGATATACTAGTTTTGTATTCTAACAAAATATCATGTTGTATATCTTTCCCTTTCAAAACACGCCTATTATCTTGTAACTTAGGATTGAGAATGTGAGCAAATGACTTTTTTGTTTTGCATTTCATGATTAGGATAAGTTTGAGTTTTTGGGACACGTGGTGGAACATCAATCAACCCTATTATTAGAAACAAATCTGTATTACCCCAACGCTTACATAGAATTGACCATGCACATTCCTTAAAATGATAACATTTTCGTTCATACCTATTCAGATCTGTTCTTTGTGATACAAATTGGTAACCCTCTTGTATAGCTTTTAACCTAACCGCCAAGTCTAAAGCTTCCTTATTATCAAAAGTATTACCAATTTTTACTTCTGAATCTTTTTTATAATGCGTAGAAATCAGTGGTTTGGACTGAGGTTTTGAATTGTCATAATACGCTTTAATTATCAATCACAAATAAAGAAATATATTACAACATTGATAACATATATTACAAAATAACAGGAAAACAAAGAAGTTAAACTAAATTAGTTAAACCAATTATTTGAACAATTATTGTTTAGATCATCTAGATGTTGAGTCCCATATTGTTGGGAATCATATTGTTCATTCATTTGAGAAGGGTGTGTTGGGTACTGATTATGATAGTATGGCTGCCCTTGGTATGTGGTTTCACCGTATGGCTGTGATGGATATTGGTTATAACTTTGGAAATTGTGATCATAGGATTGATTTTGGTGATAGAAAGCGGGTTGATCATTTACACGCAGCTCAGGGACAATTGATATTTTACAGTTATCACGTTTGTGGCCCTCTTGTTTGCATCTGCTACAATGTATACTTCTTGGCTCCTCACCTTGAGATGGTATACGGTTTGTATTTTTTGGCCGACCAGGTTGTGGATTGTCCATTCGAGGAGGAATAGCTGGATGTATATGGCTCGGAAATTCCCATTCTTGCATATCTCCAAGGAAATGTATTGATTCAGCGTAAGTGCCTTGATATTTGTCTTTTTTAAACCAATCAGATACATATTGAACACAATCCGTTAAACGCAAAAACCTGGTGACAGCTATAACGTGACCACAAGGTATCCTAGAAAGTTGCCATTTGCGACATTCACACACGCCGGTCTCAAGGTTGACTTGATGATTATATCGCCCGTCCGAAACTTGGTATACATAATGATTAACCCCGTGAACAATCCATGTGGCGCTTTTTAGTTTTCTTTTATGAAACTTATGCGCTACCCAATCAGTTATTTCATACTTCATGTTTGCTACATGAATACATACAAAAATATGTAACTAATTAGTTCATACTCAAAAATATAAATTGAAGTGTAATTTTAAACTTTCAGCGAGAAGTACCTGTAAGTTTTTGACGTTCAAAGTACCATTCTTGCAACATGGCACGATACGTCTCTGCCAACTTTAAAACCGGTAGCTTTCTATTTATTACACTACAAGCATTAACAGACTCCACACTATTCGATGTCATATAATTGTAACGAACTAGTGGGCAATGTGCTCTTGACCATCGTTGTGTTCCAGCTTGGCAAAGCTTATGGTATGCATCAGGTTGAACAACTTGCATTATGTTCATGTTGGCTGTAAATTCATCTGGTGTATACGTCTTGCATATTTTCCAAAATAAACCTTTTGTTTTTTTCTTTTTCAACGATAAGTTCATCATTAGATGACGACAACATACAACATGAAAGGCTAAAGGGAATTCATTGTGTACTGCCAAAGCTATGGCAGGATGCCTATCAGATATGAAAAGCAAATTGCTGTGATCGCCTATGCATTCTTTAAGTACCGACATCCACCATGACCAACATGGACCTGTTTCCCCCTTGCATATACCAAAAGCAACTGGCACAATTTGGTTGTTTCCATCCATCCCAACAGCTACCAAATTTGTACCCTTGTATGTACCCTTTAAATGCGCCGCATCGATTATAAGCAAAGGGCGTTGATAATATCATTACTTACCGAAGCACCAAGGGCAATGAATAACATCTCAAAAACTCCTTTGTCGTCTGTTTTGATACGTGTGACTGACCCTTGGTTTTTTCTTTCTAGATTGTAACAATAATACGGTAGCATTTCAAAGGACTCATACGGTGAACCCCTTATCTGATTTAACCCATAATCCTTTCCCCTCCACGCTTGTTGGTAAGATATACTGGTTTTGTATTCTAACAAAATATCATGTTGTATATCTTTCCCTTTCAAAACACGCATATTATCTTGTAACTTAGGAGTGAGAATGTGAGCAATGACTTTTTTGTTTGCATTTCGATGATTAGGATATGTTTGAGTTTTGGGACACGTGTGAACATCATTCATCTGAATTATTTGAAACATATATGTATTACCCCAACGCTTAGCATGAATTGACCATGCACATTCCTTAAAATGATAACATTTTCGTTCATACCTATCCGGATCTGTTCTTTGAGATAAAAATTAGTAACCCTCTTGTATAGCTTTTAACCTAACCGCCAAGTCTAAAGCTTCATTATTGTCAAAAGTATTACCAAATTTTACTTCTGAATCTTTTTTTAATGCGTAGAAATCATTGGTTTGGACTTGTATAATGGTGTTTCTAGAATGCCAGGCTTAAATGACATGAAATTTTTTAATTTATGGTAAAAAGGTTATAGGTTTTCATCTACACCATCAAAGCAATCATTTTGTTCATTTTCATTTTCGTCGTATGTTCCGAATGCAAATAAAGATTCTGGTTTTGTGAAATTAGGCTCATTTTTATGAACAAATTCATTGCTTTGAGCATCAATAGATTCGAATTGATCATATGGGTCATCATTGAAAAAAGATGTATTCGTATGATTATTATTAAAAAATGATGTGTTCACTTCTTCATTAGATGGCCCGATGTTTTCAAAAGGCGACTGTTCAAAAAAATTACAAAACATATGATTTTGATTGGTTGACATAAAATTGACAGTTTCTTGTGTTTTTTTCGATTGACAAACATACAAATGTGTTATTTCATCACTTCTACAAGCACAGTCAACAAAATATTTTACCTCTTAGTTGTCTGTGATTTCCATACTACTTTCAAATGAAGGGAGCTTAACCGATATATTTATTCGGTCATCTTCTTCCATATTTATTCGATATATTTATTGTATGGTCGACGCCCTGTCCTTTCAAAATGGCCAGCTTTTTCCAAAAGGACATTCAACACATTAGTCCATTTCGATATATGATCAATTAACTGTTTCCTTCGATGTGGGCTATTCAAAGAGTCGATTACATGAATTGTGGACCACCGTAAATTTAGTACACCGGTTACCCAGTGATCACCTCCAGAATTGATGGGCATATAGACCTACAAAGATAATTCAATTAATTCAATTTCATTAAATTATGAAATACTCATCGTATTTAACCACAAATACTTACAATATCTACATCATCCCATGAAGGGTAGGGACGCGACGATCCATCCAACATTCCCATAAGATGAAAATCGGTCTCTATCACGAACTTATTTGACTTCTCTATCATGGCTGAAGTCCCTGTTTTGGCAACTGTATAACGAGCACCAGGTGGCCTATCTCTAATCATCAACTCCATCCAAAAATTGATATGCTGATTAAAAATATCAAATACAATCATTTTTCTTGTTTAAAACATAATTTTATAGTTTTTATAAACATTTATTAAAAAACTTACATCCTCCGACAACCAAGCAAAACGTTGATAGTTATTCTTCGTATTATTACCTCCCTTACACACGTAAGGAACTAGGTCTCGCCAAAACTGTTCCTCAACTACAAATCCTTTAATACCGCAATCTAAAAATACTGGTTTTGGCGACCCCAAGAAAGTCATACAGTCAACATACTGGTTTCGGACAACCTACACAACCAGAATTAAAAAAATATAATTAAACATTTTTAACTTACGTTATTATATTCAATAATACTCTTACAATTACCTTATTAGGGTCCACGTTATGTAATGAAATGTAGACATCGGTATCATGTGACCCCATATAAACCAGATCTTCCACCGGTGAATTTAAATCAATACCCGCCTTTTCAATATTAAAAGCTGAAACTTTGTCGCTCCTCGTCTTATTTCTAGTATTATTAGCCCGCTTCTTAGGTGCGACCGTAGTTGTTGGCATACAAGTGAATGGGCTAAGCTGATATTTGCTTGGGAAAGTCTCTCTCTTACCTCGAGGCATTTCATCCTAGAAAGCAGATAAAAATTTCATTTATTAGTATATCATCATTAGTATAACTATTAGAATACAACCTCAATCAAGAATAGTTATTGGATTACCCGATTGACTACACCAACATCATGATTTTGTGATGGACCAGCCTGATTGGTAGAAGACCATGGGGCAAATCCTTGTAGTGGCATAGGGGTCGCAATTTTTGGAGTGCCGTGATGAGAGGTAGGATGCCGAGACGAGATTGGCTCCTCAAACGTCTTCGGATACGTTGGGGTCCTTTGGGCCATGTCAAAAAACGAACTGCTAGACTGCTTCGTTAAGGTTTTAGGCCCGTCCTGTTGCAACCCCTAAATACAAGATCAATATATTTAGTTAGTTTTTAAATTAACAAATGAAGATTATATTCATAATATAAATACCTCCGTGTTTTGAAGAACGCTAAAATCAAAGTCGGATAACCCATAGTGTTCAGGAACTTCCATCGGTTTTGGTTGTGATTGTCCCTGCATTAAATATTTAAACAATTAATTATCAACTGATATTTCGTTTATATATTTAACCTCGCAGAATTAAACGTAGACAATTTACCTGATAAAACTTATACACTTTCTTCAGCATCTTTTCGTGGGCTTCATTCTTTTTCTTCAATTCCTTTATAGAATTAATCAATTCATCATAACGTGGATCAACGTTTTTTGGAACATCAAATCGACTTGGTAGTTTTACAGGCGTCGGTATCGATGGTGCTTCATGAATACGACCATCAAAAAATTCTCGACTACGAACCCACCACTCTGCTCTAGCCTCAAAGGCATCTGGTCTCAATCTTCTATTAGGTCGAGCTCCCTTAAATATAAAAAGGACAATAACTAAACATTAACAAACCTAATCCAATAAACATTAAAATGGTAGATCCAAAAATAAACTGCATAATTAAATGAAACTCACATCAAAAAAATTACGAAGAAATTTTCGTTGGAATGTCGTAACTCTAGACCACGCAACTGATCTTGGATAACATTGTTGATGTGCATAATATCTAAGGGCCGGTACGTTATACGCTTCCAATATCCACGTCTAAAAAAATAATTTCTTTACATTCGTTAACAATATACATACACATAAAAATTACAAATTAAAAAACGACATACCTTAAAGGCCCATGTAAAGCCCGACAATGTATACTTAGCAGCACGAGGAATAGGACGATTTTGGGCCGCATACAATTTTTCCGCACGTACTACGTTCGCATTTTCTAACTGGTCGTACAATTGAGCCCAAACCAACGTACCCCAAGGATAAATTTCCCAAGTTCCATTTTTATCATCTATTAACCTCAACCACCAATCTGGGATATTATGTGCTAGCTGACGACCTAATAATACAAAATGCAAAACAGCTAACTGACAAACAGCAACAGCAACCTCGTCATGCAGGTTATCAAACTCTTCACCATTAATAATATCTAACAACATTTGACCATTTACATGCCCACCATCTTTATCTGAGTCAAACACTAGTCTCCTAAATGGAATAGGCCCCACTTCATAGCGATCACTAAATTCCGGACCAAACCTTAACCCCGTTATGAGGCAAAACTCCTCCCGCCCAAATTCTATGTAATGACCATTTACATGGTAAGTAAGAGGAACGACAACTGTGTCTTCAGGTGACCTCTCAACTTGCCGACAACTCATAAAATGTATTAATACACAATTCTCTTGAGAATCATCTAAATCTAACAACCAACCAAAACACGTTTTCCTAAATAATTCTTCCCTAAAAGTGTTCCTAAATTTTTTTCTAATCTCTTTAATCAACGTTAGCTTACTTCTACACGTCAAAGTCACGGGATCATCCTAAACAAACATAATAGTATATATTACTACACATATATATAACAATAAAACACTAACAATGATAATGTAATACACAAAAAAAACACTAACAATAAAACACTAACCTCGTAATTCTCCATATTCAACAACACAACACCACTACCAAATAACAACCACAACAGCAGCACCACACCACCACCACAAGACCACCACAGCACCACCACAACACCACCACAGCCCCACCACAACACCACCACAACACCACAACACGTGTTCCTAAATTTTTTTCTAATCTTTTTTTTTTAACAACAGCTTTATTAAACGACTAGCAAGGAGCTAGAATTAGACAATTACAAGATACGGGTTTTTGAGCCAATCGATCCATTTGAACGAGGCTTTGCATCTAAACTTACACAATAATAAGAAATTAGAAACATGTTATCAAAAAATCCTCCCCTGTGAAGGAGTATCCTTCTCCAAAAAGAATTTGTTAGGAACATCCAACCGACCACCATTAAATAAAATAGAAGATGCCTACCGAACAACCGCTTGAGATTTGCCTGAAATTGCCTCAATAGATACCAACAAGTGTACCATTCCTCATAAAGAAGAAACATCACACGTTTCCTCATTTCACACCAAGACGATAGTTTCAGAGCCTACTCGTACTAAAACCACACATTACATTGGTAAAAAATATGACAAGATGATTCGCCCCACTGTTACAAATAGGGGGGAAAACTATCGAGTCAAGTACAGCGAGAGTTATATTATTCTGTGGGCACCACCCTTGGCCATCATTTTTATTTTCTAAAGCCATGTTGTTCACCTTAAGAGGCACAGATTTAACCATCTCGTAGCGAGTGAATAATAGGAAAACATATGAGCTCATTCACTTGACCCTGAAGTAGACTTCACCGATAACCGCCCTGAAATTTTTCAATAGCGACCAAACGTACCTCGTACAGCAGATGATGAGCGGGTTAAGGTAGTCGTGTAAACCAAAACGGGAGAGGAGATTGTCGAGTTGATATTCTTCCACACAATTCTGGATTTCGACCCGCTCTCAGGAAGTTAACCGCTCTCTCTGTAATCATCAGTTTGTTGTGAATAGTTACATTCTGATGCCTCTCCAACGCGTACAGACGTGGGAAGACATTTTTTAGATCGCCCTTCATTATGCCATTTGTCTTTCCAAATAAACTAGTATTATCTTTTCCTATCATTGGATCTGAATATAATCAAATATATGTTGACACCTTGAGTCTGTAACTTCTTCACCTTCTTGCACTAAAAGGGGTAAAACGCCTATGATCGAAAAACCCCTTCTACTATCAGTGATCAATCACCCCTTCAGGACATGATATGGGCCTTATCGTACTCTCGCGCTCGCTCCAAAAACAATGATTTATGTGCAAAAAATTGATTTACACATTTGCCTTTAAAGCCTCTATTTAACGAGATGATTTAATGACTGGAAACCCCCACACAATCCCCCCTCTTTCTTTTACTGGTGAGAACTTGTCGCCAATTCACCCCATGATGCTTTTTTACTTCTAGGATCGTGTCATCTAAAAAATGACTCCGCATGGATTTAGCAAAATGGAGAATACACTCGAAGGGACTTTATATAATAGATATATAGAAAAAAAGATCGGGTCGATTAACACCGATTTTAGCTGAGTAAATCGACCAACAATAGATAACGTTTTTACTCTAATTCGAAAACAGGACTTGATCTTAACAATGATCTTTCCAAGCTGTTGCACTCTGCCATTTTTCAACAACTTTCGTACTCTAAATTTAAGGAAAGGTGTATTGAGAACAAGGCACCAAGTTTAGAAGCCGCACTCTTAATTTTGTCAGCGTCCACCGTGAATACCCATAATATTGCTTATGCACAAATTTATGTCGAAGACCAAAGACACGATTAAAAGCATGCCATACAATGCTCTCTCAAGGGTGTTAATATTAGAATCATTCCATTTGCCCAAGAAATATTGATATCGCAAGAATTAGATGTAAAATATTTAGCGATATGAGCTAAGCTCCCCTAATCGCTCACAGTATACATGTCCCCAGTCTCCACACGTTGAAACGGGTTATATGTAAGCTTTCCATTACAAAGGATAAATAAAAAAGGGATAGCGGATCACTGTTTTAGACCTTTTGAAGTATTGGCTCTCGCGCCTCGTTAGGACTCCATTGACAAGAATTGAGCCTTTAGACGAAATTAAGTGTGAGTTTGAATTCCATCCTCTCCATTAGATACCAACAACCTAAATTTTCACAATTATATCATTCCCATGAAAATACCCATCGATACGTATCGTTCTCTTGCTTTTCAAAGTGACTTTGAAAGAATAGGGATTGTTTTTTTCTCTACGTACCCCATTGCTAATTCTAAGGATAAATGGATCGTCAAGGATTTGTCCCCCCACGCCCCTGATATGAAGCGACTGGAACTCTTTTACAATATTAACCACAAGAAACACCAACAAGTAGTTAGTAAAATTTTAGGCGATATCTTATATATACTTCCAATACAAGCTCTAATAGGTGCAAAATCCTTCAACCATGTTGCATCGGGGGATTCTTTGGGATCAAGAGCAATAAACAGTTCGAATTACATCCCTTCGGCGATTTCACCACATGTGAAAAAATACTTAATCGCCTTAAAAAACATGTTTTCATAGTCGCCAAAGTGTCGATAAAATTCCAAATGTGAAACCATCTTGGACCGGTGATTTGTCTGTTCTGCTAATCCCTCCACCGCCTTTTGACCTCTCGCGCTGTAGAAACCATACACTCAAGGTCTTTCTGCTGATCTAGTCGAAAGTGAATTCAGGAAAAGGCTTAGTCATTATGAGCATTCTGATGCGGCCCCCCCCCCCCCCCCCCGAGGTTATCAAACCTTTCCCCCCCAATCCCCCCCCCCCTGTCTGTCGAAGTTGCTGAAAGAATTCCTGTTTCTTTAGCCTTCGGATGTTATCAGTCCCGTTCTTATTTATCATTTTTACAACCGAATATTCAATTTGCTACGTTTCTTGTTAGCATGCCATGAAAAAAAAACTTTTGTTTCTCATCTCCTTCTACCATCCTATTTGATCTTTGCCTTTTGAGCTACTTCCGAAGCTTGGGCCTTATTAACTTGATGTAAATTTACCAAGAATCTCCATAACGGTTATTAAACAATCTCGTTCGATTCCATTACCTTTATTCATCATATTCATCCAAGATCCGTTAGATCTTCCTTGAAATTAGTAACAGTACCTTTGGATATTGTGTCTGTATCTGCATCCACGCTAGGATTTTTACCTTGAGGAACATTCCTACCACACACGTTAGCATAGCTATTTGAATCATCCACTTAGGAGCATCTTTCCAAGAATCGGTAATACCTTTATAAAACCTTCCACATCAACCAAAGTGAAAAAACCGAATGGACGTGAGTCGGGCCATTATGCAAAAGATGCTTCACGAAAGTAAAATATGGCGATGATCCGAGAGAAATCTATCCAGAGTAATAAGCCCTTATATTAAGGACATTGGTCTGTGTTTAACAAATTTTTCGAAACGAGGAAACCTATCTAACTTGCTCATTTTTCTAATCTCTTTAATCAACGTTAGCTTTACTCGCGCTACACTGTCAAAACTCACAGGGATCATCCTAAACAAAACATGATAGTATCTATTACTACTCACATATATATATAACAATTAAAACACTAACATGATAATGTTATAATTATCACACTCAAAAAAAACTAACAATAATACACTAATCTCGTAATTTCCATATTAACACACTACACCACTACCAGTAATAACAACCACTACAGCTAAGCACCACACACCACCACAAGACCACCACAACACTACCACAACACACACAGCCACCACCACAACACAACACAACCACCACCACTAGGAGCTCCCCCAAAAGCACTAACAACACCACAACAGAACCAACAACACACACACACCACCAATTTCTAGCCAATTTTTTTCTTAAAAATCTTTGATATACTATAACATAAATTCGGGTGATAAATAACAATTTCGAGCGATATCGGGAATATATTCAAAAACATGCATGTTTAGTCATTCAACCCGTCGAAATCAATTTTTTCCCCAAGCAATGTCGCTAAAAAAAACTCACATTTCGCTAGTACTTTTGAGGCAGAGATTCATTTTTTTTTTTTAAATTGCTACCCAGCCGACACGTGTAATGTCGCTCAACTTTTTAAATATCACTCGAATTATTGAGCGACATGTTTGGCCGATTTGGTAATTCCCATAAACTTGTCCTCTGCGTGAAAAGAGTTTCAAAAAATGTCTTCTGCGGTAATTTTTGCTTGCTTTATTCTTATTTTGTTAGATGTCCAGGAAGCCTACTCTGCTCATAATTTGCTTTCTCGACTAAATTGTCCCTCCATTCAGAGGAGACAAGATGGTTTGTCTTTTGATGAACCGTCTAATGTCTATGATGATCAAGCCCTTCGTTTGGCGATGGCTGGAAACATGCTGACCAACGAGTCTCGGATAATGTGATAAGTTAATTTGATGTTTACCAAAATTTACGTTAAAGCTATTGCTTTTTAAAATGAACAATATATTTGGGCCTCAATATTCATTTCCAATAAAAAAAAATAAAACAAACACGTTGTAAATATTTGTTAAAGTTTAAGGTAAATCATCAGAATATTATGCTTTTGGTTTTAATCGTTGGTATAAGATATATCTATAACTTATATATGGGGCTAACTATGAGTGTGTAAATATGAATTAGTGACTAGACGCCACCTCAATGATGACATGTCACCCTGAATTCAATAATTTTTAATTTTTTATAATTTTATAATTTTTATTTTTTGGATTTTGTGACATTTTCGGATTTTTAATAAAATTTTCGAATTTGTATTTTTTGGAATTTGTGACATTTTTGAATTTTTAATAAAAATTTAGTACATATCAAGGTTTGAACTTGTGACCTAGAGTTTAGTTCAATCAAGTTTACCAACTGAGCCAAGCTACCATTTGTGTTTCACTATCCAAAACTAAAATAATATATTCTGAAATAACATGTTGGTATCTTTTAATTTTCAAAAATGTATCAAGCAAGATATACTCCATAATTAGTTGATATCTTTTGATTTCAAAAATATATCAAGAAGAATGATAAACCCTAATATTATTCATTCATTCGTATCTTCACAAACCATGTAAAAAAAATTATTTTTTCTCTCTATACCTTTAGGTGAAAATACCGTATAAGATGCTTATTTATTTTGAATGATCACATCATTGTGGTCCATAATTAGCCAAAAATATATAAATTCCAAGAATTATTACTAATAGTTTATAATGTTGTTGCAGGATGCTTTTCGTCATGTGGATTAAGGTCAGAGACGCTTGGTTCTGTTACATCATCTGGTTTCTCTGTGTTTCACTTTCAAAAAATTGTTTTTTTGGAGACGAGGAGTACAAGCATATGCTATGTGTAGAGGCTACAGCAGTGGAAAAAACCATTACATTAAAGCCGGGTGAGGAATGGAGAGTAAGGCAAGAACTTTCAACCGTCAACAAGCTGCCTGAGCCTTAAAA